>CAJGYO010000007.1:137553149-137834252 GCA_904845875.1 Miscanthus lutarioriparius | reverse complement strand
AGGAAAGCCGAGGCCCCTAGACTTCCGAGGCCGAGATGGTTGAGGCGAAGCGCCGCGCCTGGTGGACCGGGATTCAGAGATGGCAGGTGGGGTAACCTTTGGTGCCGCCCCTAGCCCAAGTGGCCTGCCGCCGCAGGAGAGCGCCTTTGGAGGTGGGAGGTTCAGCGACCTCTCCCCGCCGACATTTCCTGGGGAAGGAGGCGGATGTCGAGAAGGGCCAAGACTGCCGCTGAAATGGGCTCAAGCTTCTGGCGCAGGAAACTGGCCCAAGACGGTATGACCCGAGCCTCGGGGTGGAATCACCCGCGGGTATCGGGCCGAGCTGACGCACCGGAGGGGGAGTTTCTATTCGCCTCGAGGATGCGGCCGAGGGGGGGCGCTGGAGCCCTTTGAGCAATATCGCGCCCGGTGGTGGTGGTCACGCAAAACGACGCTTATCCGGCTGGCGGATGACGATCTACCCGGCGGCCGCCCAGTGCACGCCTTCTTTCTCATGCGCGTCGTGTTGTTCTCGAAGTCTTTTTCAAGCAATGCATGACCCCTATTCTACCTATCCAGAGCTCTCGAGGCCCGGCTCCCTGGAAGTCGTTGTTCTCCGCCGAGAGGGATCGCCCGGGACCAGCTCGGCAACAGTATGACCTGCCGCCAACACCAACATGCTTCGTTTGCCAGCAGAGCACGGAGGTGGAGGACCCTCCACCTTCGCAGTGTATGTATGAAGGCCGAGGCGGCCACGGCCGAGAGCAGGTTGCCCTTTGGCGCGGCGAGTCAAGGAGCTGGAGGGGAGGCCGACCAGAGCGGCCAGCCGAGCTGGACGCCCTCTTATCCCGGGCCGACGAGGCCCCAAGGGCATGCCGAGGCCTCCCCCGGGTCGATGCCTTGGCCCGAAGGGAAGCACGAGGGTGAGTTCTGCCTTTTATTTTGCTTGTTTTTTCTCACGCCACCCCTAACTCCTCGTGAGTGGTACAGGTGAGTCGGGAGAAGGAGGTTTCCAAGGCGCCGAGGCCTCACGGTTGAGGTCCAGTCATACCGGAAAGAAAAAATCGAGGGTGAGTCCCATAGGCCTTTGCCCCTATTTGACTTATTCTTCTTCGCTTAATGGCATCCCGCTCGCTTGGCGCGCAGGTTGGAGAAGGAGGTTTTCCGGGTGGCGTAGGCCTCTATCGTGAGTGTAGGTGACGCCGAGGTCGAGATCGGGAGCACGAAAGCGTTGTAGGCCGTCGCCTGCATCGTATCCGCTTATGCAGGCCATGGCTGTTGAGGGGCTCAGCCAGTAGCTCCTCAGTGAACCGCCGGGTTACGTTGAGTGGCGAAGCGCGGAAGCGACTTCTGGGCGGCGTTGCATACGGGCATCAAGCGTGCCTCTCGCCGCCGCCTCGCGACTACGCCCGTCAACCTCGAGGCCGCCGGCCGATGGTTACATCTTGCTCGATGATGACGAGGAGGCTGATGAGGAGGTCACCAAGTCGATGGAGGCGGCTAAGGTCCCTGCACGGCGCTTAGCCAGACTGCTTGAAGAAGAGGTGGTTCCCCAGCGCCCACCGTTGATGCAGAGAGATCCGAGCCTTGACCCGGGCCAAGGGGCCATGTAAACGAATTGAGTTATTGTCGTGTCGTGACATTTTGTGGTCACGAGGCCTTTGACGTCTTTCGTACACTTTTAATCGATTTATATTGTTTTTTTCAAGCCTCCTGCCCTTCCGCCTGCTTTCTAGACAAGTCCTTTGCAAATGACTTTCTCGGAACCTAAGCTGCCCCTCGGCGAAGGTGGTGAGGGAGTTGCCGATCCCGCAGGCTTAGGCAGCCTCATGGCTCGTACGGCCTTTTGCACTCGAGTAGCCGCCGGTCCTTAGATTTTTACAATCGACCTATCGAGTACGCGAGAGAGTTTGGCGTGGAAATTTATTCGAAAAAACGATTAAAAATAGTGCCTAGGACTTAGGGGGTTCCCCCCGCTTCTAGCCCCCGAGGGAGGCTTGGTTCTGTAGAGGCAGAGCCGAGCCTCGCTTATAGCGTTATCATAGAACGCCGATCCCCACGATGGGGGGGTTTCTCGAAAAATTAGAACAACTAAAGAATGCTTCTTTAATATATTTTGAGAAAGATGTATACAATGCTTGGAAATTTAAGGGTAGAAACGATGTAGTGTTCTATGTTCCAAGCATTGGTGAAGATTTCGCCTTCGCTGGCCACTTGTAGGTCCCGGGCTTTAGCACTTAATGACGTATGTACGGCCCTTCCCATGGCGTGGGTCAACTTGTGGCGTGACCCTTGTTGCTCTCGCCGCCTCCTCAAGACCAGGTTGCCCACCTTCAAGTCTCGGCCGGATGCGCGCCGGGCTTGATAGCGTCGTAGGGCTTGGTTGTATTTAGCTAAATGTAGCAAATAAGAAAGTCTTGGGCTTCCTCCAGTTGGTCGAGGGCGCCCTCACGGGTAGTGCGGTTGCTTTGCTCATTGTAAGCTCTGCAGCCCTTGGGGAGCCGTACTCAAGTCGGGGGAGGATGGCCTCACCCATAGACTGTGAAGAACGGCGGAACCCCTGTGGCTCGGCTTGGGAGTATTCCTCGTGCTCCGCATGACTCCACGGGAGTTCACTCGACCCATTTCTTGCAATTTCTTCAACCGGTTGTATATCCTTAGCTTGAGGCCTTGTAGAATCATGTTGTTGGTGTGTTCTACTTGGTCGTTTGTCCTAGGGTCCTATGGTTCCACTGCACCACACGGATGTGGTCATCGTCAGAGAACGCCGTAAATTTATGTCCAAAGGAATTATGTACCATTGTCGGTGATGATGGTGTTTGGAACCCCGAACCTGTGGATGATATCGAAGAACAATACCGCTTGTTCGGATTTGATTTTAGTGAACTGGACGAGCCTCGATCCACTTGGAGAACTTGTCAATAGCTACCAACAAGTGGGTGTAGCCCCTGGGCT
Source organism: Miscanthus lutarioriparius (assembly GCA_904845875.1). NCBI lineage: Eukaryota > Viridiplantae > Streptophyta > Magnoliopsida > Poales > Poaceae > Miscanthus > Miscanthus lutarioriparius. The sequence goes on along the minus strand of CAJGYO010000007.1, from coordinate 137,831,318 downwards.
TTCTATGTAGGCTCAACCATGTCCATCCCCACACGATGAACGGCCATGTGATGGGGATGGTTTGGAGGGCTTGAGTCCGAGAGGTGCGTCTCATCACAAGATAATACCGACATCCCTCGTAGGAGCGCATTTCAGCTTGGTGGCGCTTGCAACCGCCAGATTGGCAAGAGAACCCTTTGGCGGAAGGCGCCTGACGAGCGTCCGAGGCACAACATGGTGCCCGTGAGGCTCCCGGGCAAGTCCCAAAGCAGGCTTAGCCTTCCTCGGGCCGTGATGCATCGCTTGAGGATGCCAGATGGGCTTCGCCAGACAACTCACCGCTGTCGACGACATAAGTTTTGGCTCTGTCACACCGACCATTGGGCCTCGGCCCCTGTCTCAGAGGGAAGCACTCCTGAGTGAGGCAATCAAGGAGGGGGACCCGCCAATCCGCCTCGGTCGGTCTCGGAGGCCCAAAGATCGACTTCCATGGCCTCGGCCCGGCCACTGGGGTCTCGGGTAGAATAGGGGGCCTCGGGCCTGTGGGTGGGCTCGACCGGTGGGCTTCTTGTGCCACGAGGCGTAGTCCACCGAGGGCTTGTGGGTGTCTCTCGTGAATATGTTCGGGGACTGGAGCCTGCGGCCGATGCCATCTTTTAAGCGCTTCGTCCATGACCTCGCTGAACTTCCACAAAATGTGGTTGAGTTCGAGACCGCCGAACTTACCTTCAAGGCGACTTACTAGTTTGTAGTACGCCCATTTTGGGGTCGTGGACAATTCGAGTCCTCCATGACTTGGTCAATGATTTAGCTATGAATCGCCTTCAAGACGCCGAGACGCCGACTCCAAGCTCGATGGCGATTCAGAGGGCCATTGACGAGAGCTTCAGACTGGCTGCGTTGTTGGAGGTGGTGAAGTGGAGCCGATTATATAACGCATGCACTCCGAGGGGAGAGATGAAGAGCGCACTCGTGCTCCGCCTTGCCCTTCATCGTGAGACCCATCAAAGTACATGGTCCAAAGATTCCGCTTGGATTTGAGCAGTGGCAATGGGTGTCGGTCTATTCAGCCACAAAATCGACTAAGACCTGGGATTTAATTGCTTTCCGAGGCGCAAAAGATGGCCTCCCCATGAGTTCAACAGCCCACTTGGCTATTCTACCCGAGGCCTCCTGTTTTGGATTATCTCCCCTGAGGGAAAGATGACACCACTTGTCCTTCGGGTGAGATTCAAGTAGTGACGCAGCTTGACGCCGAGCCAAGACTATGGCATAGATCACTCGGATGTGGTGGTAGCGTGTCTTAGTTTTGGAAAGTACCTCGCTAATGAAGTAAACAGTCGTTGGACAGGTAGAGCGTGCCCTCTTCCCCGCCTCGACTACTACAGCCGTGGCCGTCTTGACTACTTAGGTCATCAATGGCGACGAGAGTAAGAGGGCCTTGCCCTTGGTGGCGGTACCAGGACGGGAGGGTTGGTGAGCGGGGCTTTGAGCTTGGCGAGGGCTTCTTCGCCCTCGGGGTCCAAGAAAAGCGTTCGGACTTTCTCAAGAGATGGTATGAGGTAAACCTTTTTCGCCAAAGCGCGAGATGAAGCGCCTCAGGGCGCAAGACATCCCATAACTCTCTCACTCCCTTGAGGTCTCGGATTGGCCCCTGATGTTGGTCACGGCCGAGGCTTTCTCCGGGTTGGCCTCGGCGCTGCATCGTTTCTCTCAAACTATGAACCCCAAGAGCATGCCTCGAGGGACCCCAAGACACACTTCTCGGGATTAAGCTTGATGCCCTTTTCTCAGAGGCATTTGAAAGTGATCTCTAGTGTCGCCGATGAGATCAATCGGGCCTTTCGGACTTGACCACGGCGTCGCCCACGTAAGCCCTCGATAGTTTTGCCCAATGTGCTCATTGAAGACTGGGTCATGCATCATCCGGGTATGTGGCCCTGCATTTCTAAGACCGAATGGCATGGTCACATAGCAAAGATATGTCTTGAATCGGGTGATGAAAGAAGTCGCGAGCTGGTCGTGACTCTTTCATCTTGATTTGATGGTAACCGGAATACGATCAAGGAAAGATAGGGTCTCGCATCCCGCAGTTGGAATCAATGATTTGATCGATTCAAGGTAATGGAAATGGAACCTTTGGACATGCTTTATTTAAACCGGTGTAGTCTACACACATCCTCCATTTTCCATTCTTCTTCTTAACTAACACGAGATTAGCTAACCACTCTGGATGGGACACTTCCCTTGATGAATCTGGCCACCAAAAGCTTCGCACCTCCTCGCTAATGGCCCAAGGCTTCTCCTTGTCGAATCAGCGCAGCGCTTCTTCATCGGTTAGAGCCGGCTCGATCAAAGGCGTGTTGACGACTTCCCCTCAGTATGCCCAAGATGTCCGAGGGACTCCACGCGAACATGCTCGGATTCTGCCGGAGAAAGTCGACAAACACGGCTTCCTATTTGCTATCGAGGGTGGCGCAGACCCTCGGCGTTCACCCGTCGGAGGGCGCACGGAGACGAGCTTGACGGTCTCTGCGGGCTCGAAAGTCCTGGCATGGCGCTTGAGTCGCAATTTCGCTACCGAGTTGGTCGAGGTTGACGATGAGTGCCTCGGCCTCCACGATAGCCTCGGCGCATTCGATGCATTCGACGTCGCGATGTATGCATGCTCGTCACGTGGACTCGATGGTGATGACGCCATGGGTCCGGCATTTTGAGCTTGAGGTTGGTGTAGTTTGGGACCACCTTGAACTTGGCGTAGCACGGCGCCTCTAGAATGGCATGGTAGGTCCCTTGAATCCAACCACTTGAAGGTGAGGATCTTTTGCGGTAGTTGGAGGAGTGCCAAGCGCATCGACAAGTCAATGCGTCCAGAGGGTCGTGGCGCGCTTCCTCGCAGCATGACGCCGTGAAAGGGCGCGACACCACCTCGGAATTAATGATCGGGTCGAGCTCTAGGAGCTCCATGGTGTTGGCGTGAGAGGATGTTGAGGCCGCCACCTCCATCCATCACACTCTGGTGAGTCGGTGTTGCCGGCGATCGGTCGACGACGAGCCGGTATTGCCCGGGTTTGGGACATAGTTAGGTGGTCTTCCGATCAAAGGTGATCGCTTCCCAAGACTAGTCAAGGTACTAAGGAGTGGCCACCTCGACCGAGAAGACCTCTCGGCGCTCTCTCTTTCGCTGACGCGACGTGAGGCACGCTGAAGGCCCACCGAAGATCATGAAGGCATTGTGCACTTCGGGGAACCCGTCGTCCTTGTCGTTATCTCCGTTGCCGGCGCCCTTCTTCCTAGCATCATTGTTGGGGAGCCCAGCTTGGCGTAGTAGCGCCGAGCATGGTGCATTCTTCGAGGGCATGCTTCACCGGCCCTGGTGGTAAGGATAGGCTTCTTAAGCATATCGTCGAATATCTCCGGGGCCCTGCCGGGCCTCGAGATTCTTGCGATCCACGGCTGCGACAAAATCGGCCTCGAGGGCCTCTTGCTTCCTGGGCGTCCTTTTTTTCTTTTTTTCTTGGGAAACGGGAGGCCGAGGCCCTGGGGCCTCGTCCCTCCGCTTCCTTTTGTGTCGCCGGGAAGATGGCCCCGATGGCCTCTTCACCCGAGGCGGTTGGTGGCGATGTCGAGGAGCGTGGCTAATCGAGGTTGGTACGTTCCGCCTAACTCTGGACCAGGTCTCAGCAAGAGGTGCCGTAGAGGAAAGCTCGACTACCTCTCGAAGTCACCGACGTTGGGCAACTCAAGACACCGCTGGAGAATCGCGGATGAAGTCTCGGAGAGACTCGTTCGGTCATGCGACAACTCTTGTGGTCCTAGGAGTTCCCGGGCGCACGATGTGCTCTGAAATTCTGACGAAGATCTTTACCAAGTCAGCGCCAGCCAGGGATCTACAAGGAGGGAGGTGTTCGAGCCAGCTCACGCTTGAGTCCGGACAGAGTAAAGGGAGGTTGCGAATGATGAGCAAGTCATCGTTCACGCCGCCTAACCGACAAGCCAGACGTAATCGGCCACCACAACTCGGGGTTGGTCTCGCCAACGTAGATTATAGAAGTTTGGCTGGTTGCCAAAACCGGCGGGGAACAGGGCACCGCGGATGGCCTTGCTAAGACTCGAGGGCCGTGGCTCAGTGAGAAGGATCGCGGTCCTTGTCATCGTCAGAGCGGCCATTTCCAAAGCGGTGGTAGCCTCGTGGGCCCATTGTCGCCGTGGGTATCATCGCCTCCGACCACATCTTGGTCATCTTGTGCCTCGCGCCGGTCACAAAGGCGGTCCATGCAATCGAGGGGGTCCTGAGGCGGTCATGCACCGAGGGCTGCCGAGGTGTCCTCATGCCATTGAGACGCTGAGCTTTTTGGCCTGCTGTACCGCATGGCGGTCTCGAGAAGGTCTTGAGCTCACCACGAACCGTCCGCCCGTGGTAGAGGGCTCGGCATCGCCTATACTAGCATTGCTGCCGCATGACGCTCGCTAGCGCGATTGAAGATTGGGGTTGCTCACCCCCTCGCCGCTGTTGATGCGGCGGTGTACGTGGGCCCTTCGCCGCCCTTCTTCCGCCACCATCAGCTGCCTCGCTGCCTCCTGCCGAGAGTGTCTCTGAGAGCTGCTGCAGCAGTGTCGGAGTTCCTCGGGCGGCGTTCATGTTCGAGCCGCCTGAAGTTCGACGAAGGGGGTGTGCCGTCTCGCCTTTGGCGGAGCGGGAACGGCGGTTTACTGCCTTTTCATTCTCATTACTTGCCCTCGGCATTCGAAGCCCGATGTGGAAGCACTCTCGAGTGGGATCGTAAGTGCTTTCGTCATCGTAGTCGAGTAGCCGGGCGATGAGTCGTTTGCGGCCAAAGCGGTGCATAGCCTCCAGCCGCCAAGCCCGGGAAGTCTGCCCGGCCCATGCCTCGTCCTCCTCCGAGGAGTCGGTGTGGGTGTGAGCCGAGGTTGTGGCTGAAAAGTCAAGGGCAAAACGCTTGGTGGCGCCGAGGGTTCCGTGTGAGCCAAGCGTAAGCGGGCGTAGGCGACGGCGGCATTTCTCAACCCGAAAGGGTATGGAGACGGGCCATCGCCAGCCCTCGCTCACGGAGTTGGCTCCTCGTGTAGTGGTGGTGCGGAACTTGACGACGGGCGCCGCGCATGTCACCGGCGTATTTCCCCTGCTTAAGCTTAGGCGACAGTCCCCACCAGGACCTCGCATCAACAGCCAGTGCACGGATACCGGGAGAGCGCGGTGTCACCACGAGGTCGTCGCGGTGTCGGGGTGTCGCGCCACGCGGACCAGCGAAGCGAACGAGCGGGCGGCCCGGATGCCGCCTGCGCCCGAGCTGCTGGTGCGCGACGCCGTCGTCGGCCAAATGGGCTCTGGGTGGGAGGAGTACTAGGTCGTACTCACGTCCTAGAGATATGAACTCTAGGCTCCCGAACCAGATCACCGTGCCGAGATGTAGTGGGCGATGGGGTCAGCCATCCGAACTTGTTGGGACGATCAAGCTAACACCAGAGTGCCCCTACTCATGCGCTAATCTGTGTCGTTGTTTCGGACCGGGGGTCCTCAACCATCCAGTGAATTTGAACTGCGTGCCCCCAATCCCGGATGGTGATACAAAGAGACACAAGGTTTATACTGATTCAGGCAATTGGCGCCCTACGTCCAGTCTGAGAGATCGATCTTGTATTCCTTGCACCGAAGTGCTTGTGGTAGGGGGTTACAAGCTAGGTGAGAGAGGGAGCTAGTCCCAGGTCTCGGCGTGGAACGGTGCGGGCTGCTTGAGACGTTGCTCTCGGGCAGCTTGGGAGAGCGTGTGTTACAAAGTGTTGCTTGTGCGTGTGTGAGAGCGTGGTTCTTTCGTATGTTTTTCCGCCCCCATGCCGGTCTATCCCTGGCTGCTTCCTTTTATAACCGCAAGGAGGGAGCCAGGAGTACACGAGTGAGCTACACGTGGAGCCTACTGTAGTTCAGTCCTGTAGCAGCATGGTGTTGGGAATGGCGATCGGTACTTGACTTGGAGCGCTGTGCTGGCCAGGCTTGAGGTTGTTGAGGTCGTGGGGGTCCTGTTGATGTCTAGTCAGTATGGCCTCCACGGTAGGAGACATGTCGTGCCTTGTGGATTCTTGACTTGGTGGAGTGCCGAGGCCTAGCGGGTGCTGTAGCTGATCATGCCGAGGCCTGCTTTGCCGAGGCCTCGGAGGTGACCCGTGTATGATGCGGGGGTCTCGGTGGTTAGCGTCGTACCCGATTCAGGTGGAAAAAGTATGGAGTGGGTGTCCACAGGGCACGGTAATCCCTGCACCGTCAGTAGGGGATGGTAAAAAGGAGATTTGACCGCCGTCCCATCGCCCATGTTGCTGTACCCTGCCAGTCATGGTTGACGTAGTAGGTGTGACCAGGCGCACTTATACGGATGGGACGGCTCACCAGAGGGGCGGTTGAGGCGGAGGCAACGAGGATGCGGGACGAGCCTGGCCCCGGCCGAGGCGGAGACGACGAGGATGCGGGACGAGCCCGGTCTCAGTCGAGGCGGAGGACGAGCAGTTGGTCTTTCCTGCTGTTTCCGAGACTACAGGGAGACGGACTTGACCCTCCACGCCGCTTTGTCCTTAGCGCAGGGGTTAGGTAGCATTGAGGCAAAGACGGGTATCGCACAGGGGCACAGATGATGAGCACGATGGCGTAACCCCTCGCCGCGCCCGATCCCCGTCCCGTCCGGTCGCTTCGCCTGCATCTTGTACTAACGTCTGGTGACGCTGCGAGAAGTTAGGCGCGATAACCGGACGTGACGTTTTGTCGAGGAGCCACGGGATGGAGGTGACGAGGTTGTTGCCGAGCCTAGCCTCTCGGGCGAATCGGAGAATTGGCATCCCGTCCGAGGCCTTGAGGCGGGGTCTCGGCGAGAGGGCCTCGCCAAGGGCGGAGGGTTTGGCCTTTTCGTCTGAGGAGGCCTTGACGCAAGCCTCGGGCGAATCGGAGAATCTACCGAGACCTCGTGGTTGTCCTTTGGCTTTGATTTTTGCAAGGTTTAAGCAATATTTTTGGTTCTTGTTTAGGGTACCCCTTCTTGTGGTATCCGACACTATGGAAGTGTTTTCCATGGTGAATCTAAAAACATAAATTTTATATCATGAATCTATTTTTTTTTAGAAATTGATGGTCAAAGATACAAATGTTTGACTTAACACAAACCTAATACGACATGTAAATAAAAACGGATGGAGTAGACAGGTAACAACCGGCCACCTTATTAGCCATGCTCTTAGTTATTTTTTCTATACTGAAGAAACGTATGATGACCTTCAGATAGAACCATTATGTCACCTCGTAATTCATGAGCATAGAGATTAGGCTTAGACCGGTGGATCCGACACCTTGATACTGTCAGCTGATCGATGATTATTCTATTGGTGCATGTCTGCATGTCGTACGTGCCGCTAAACTAGCTGCTTTTATAGTTTCTAAATAAACGTTTTTGAGCTCAAATGTGGTATTATATATCCAAGACACCATATGCAACTTCCCAGCAACTCTGTCCTTTTTTTTTGGTCCCTCTACGCTACCTCCGTGCTCCTTCCATCTTGTCATCCACGCTATCGCTGATTGGCTGTGATAAACTTCGCTCACCTTCCTACGATTGAAGCTATTGCGGCTTTCGACCTTCGCTAGCTATCCACCGCAAATCATGCATGATGTCCTTACAAAATATATATAAGTTCCACCTCACTAGTCTTCCTCCATCACTGCAGCCCTAAATGTTAACCAGTCTTACTTTCTCGGTCTCAAAATAAATTAACTTGAATTGGCCGAAGTCAAACTATTTAAAATTTAACCAGATCTCTAAAAAATACCAATATTTATAACATTAAGACTGTATGATTAGATACACCATGAAATATATTTTTATAGTGTACTTATTTGGTGTCATGGGTCTTGGCACTCTTCTGTCTTCTCTGTAATGTTGGTCAATTTTAAATAGTTTGACTTAAATAACTCTAGGGCTCGATTTATTATGCATGGAGGGAGTAAATAATTTGCATTTAATTAATTATTTTAGCATGTTTTTATTTTTTTAATAAAATTAAAGCAGTCAAAAGAGTACCTCATATATTTTTAAAACTATTCTTTTGAAACTAAAGAGTACATCATATATGATATTTATTAAGGAAAACAGTAGCAAGTATATAGAACAATGATAGAATGACACAAAACAATATCTAATACAAAGAGTACGTAAAAAACCAATATGTCTGTCTTCTTCTTTCAATCGTTCGTTGCCCATCGGAGTTTGAAAATCACATAGAATAGGTAGCAAGAGAAATGGTCACATATGAAAACACTCTCGCCTTAAGGTTTTGAGCATTCCCAAAGCCAGCTGCCAACAAATTGAAAGAACATCATCAGCTACCCTAAGAAATACGTACAAACTTACAATCCTTCACTAGTATAACAAAGTGTGGGAGAAAACAAGACCTTGCTGCAAAACATCGAAATAAGAGATTGAAATTGCCTGACTAATGGTACTCCTGATAAACAAACAAACTGCCAAGATCCAAAGAGAACCACCAGTTCAGCAGAATCAAACATACTGTCACTAGCCTTTCGTCAGGGCCAGATCGGACATCGTCGAGGTAGGGAGAGTCCGACCTGGATATACCTTAGTCCAATACTCTATCCTTGTCACCACCTCGTCATTACTACTAGGAAAGCAAACCCTAGATAATATAAGAACCGTCAAGAAACTAATTCAACGAAGGGGTGGCTCCCCACTCTAGATGCTAGCAAGACCGCTAGAAGCGAGAGACGAGAGGGACTGAGGCGACATGAAGGCCCTAGGCAGCAGGAGTTGTTGTGGGAAGAACATGGCCTTGTAGTTACCGCTCCCTTTCAAACTATATGTTATTTTATGTTTTGGTATAGGTTTTACTATGTATCTAGACATATCATATATCTAGTGTATAACAAAAGCTACCACTACTGGAAACGAAAATGTTCCTATCGGTTTAAGACCAACAGATAGGAAATTACACAATTTTCTGTCGGGACTCAAAACCGATAGAGAATTTGGTGAAGAACCGACACAGAAATAGTATCCCAACACCGACAGAAAAATTTTCTATCTCTGTCGCTTTTGTTCTGTTGGTATTTTCTGTCGATGAATTAATTTCCCTATCGGTATTTCAGATTTCCCTATCAGTTTTGCACCATGGAAATTCCAGTTTCTAGTAATGTACCACGTATAAGAAAAAACAAAATGGCCTGTAATTTATGATGCAGGGAGTATAAATTGTACAACGTGAATTCCATACCGAAGGTAACAAAATATGGTGCCTAAGGTTTAGGCGAAGTCTTCATGTGGATGTGGATGCATCAACCATTGACGGCGTCACATCGTCACGCATAGATCAATAATTGTACCGGCGGACTGTATTGCACTCTGTGTTGCAGATATTTTGCAGTATCTAGTTGGAACTTTGTAGTGGCCTCGGTGGAAAGAACAAGACGACCACACGCATGGCGCCAAGCGAGCTACTTAGTACGATGCAAATTTTCTTGCCATTAGTGCAGCCTGTACAGATCACTGAACAAACAGTGAGTAGCTACAATTGTGCAGCTGCTAGCTTTGGCTGCTGATCTCCAATAAAACAGAGCTCTGGGTACCTACTGCCTGTTGAAAGCTCTGCTAGACCACCCCAATAATTCAGTGAGCCGTTATTCACTTCTGAACATGGAATTCAACCTATTTTGATTGCTTGCTATTTCTGGTCAGCTGGATAATCTGAGTTTGTATCTAAAGTTTGAGACTTGAGTGGCTTAGTGTTTGGCCAAATTAGTTCTTTTATGTGTTTTCTTCGGAGCTACGAAGACCAAGATATATGTGATTCTTTTTCTCTAATGTTGTTTTTTTGTTTCTGATCTCTATGGCCTGTTTCTGACCACTTTTTAAATCTTTGTACACTAAAAATACATGATTTGCATTCAGAAAGAAGCTCTTCCACCATATCTACCTGATAGTGAGCAGACACGATAGGCTACAATAACTGTATCTTTACTACCTCTTGCATTCGCTTTTAAGTAGGCTATTATATTCCACAGATTCTTCATATTCTTGAGAATTTTCAAAAAAAAAAAATGTGGATGAGGAGGGCCCCGACCTGCGTCTCCGCGCCAGAATGACCGCCGGGACGCCGCCGGGGGACGGTAATTTCCGCACCATGGACGGCCACCAGCGCCGTGGACGCCGCCGCTGGACACCAGCGCTTCCCACCGCACCGGGACGCCGGCAGGAACGATGGCGTCCAAGGCCGGGGGCGACGACCGTGGATGGCCGCACCGCACTGGGCTCGGGCGGCGCGCCTCCGGGAGCTACGACGAAGGAGGGAGCGGGAGAAGCTCGCGCTACAAGGCGGTGGCGGCTCGGGACCTATGCGACGACGAAAGGAGCAAACCGCCTGGACTTAAGGCGGCGGCGGCACAAAGCGACAAAGCCAGAGGGAATGGGAAGCAAACTACGCCTCAGATGGCAGCTAGTACAGATCCGATGGCCGAGAATCCGGTTGTTTTGAAAGCCCAAAACAACCGGTTATGCCGACATCAGAAAAAATGTTTTAAGTGCATAATTATTTCTAAAAATACATATTGAAATTTTATTTTAAATCCTCAAATTTTAAAATTTATAGCTTTTTATTCCAAACTTTGTTTTCATCTCGATCCCATTATTTGAGAACTTTCGGATGTCAAATATGGAACTCAAGATTTTGGGAAATGCTAGCGTCCAAGCCAGACAAATTCGCCGCCACAAGACACCCGATCCATCGCGCGATGCTCGGCTGCTGCTTTCCTTGGTCACGATTCGCTGGTGCCACCGGACAAGAAACACCGCCGCCCTAGAGAAGAAGCACCGCTGTTGCCACGGAGAAGAAGCATTGTCACCACATAGGATTTTGTTGAGGAGGTCGCTTTAGTTTGCCATGGCCGCATCAAGAGAGGGGGAAGGGGAAGAAGGTGGTCGCCACCAGCCGGTGTCGGAGGTGGTGGAGACAGGGCGCAGCTTAGGGCACTAGATATAGAGTCGGAGAGAACCGAGCATAGCTTGGATGGCAAGAGCCCGTGGTTGGTCCCGGCTTAGCTACCTTAGACGTGGATATGCCACATTCGTGCGTCAGGTGACGTGCTCACACGCGTCAAGACAAGGTGACAACTTCATATACCTCTTAGCCACGCCCGCCTCTCTTCAGATAGGTATAGATCTAATTTATGCACTAGGTGTGTTTGTGTGTGAGTGTGTGTGTGTGCTTTGTTGTGGTGTGAGTTGGTGCGTGAGTCCCGGATACTACAACTTGCACATGAAGAGTTGAGATCTCAAAAAAATATGGAGTCTGACGAGGTGAGGAGGTGGACGGAGAATGATGTGGCACCAAAGTATGGGAAGACGCGAGGAGGAGAAGACGAGACGAAAGGTGTGCAGAATGTATGGAGCCGAACGGGGCGAGAAGGTGGAAGGGGAACGACATGGCACCAGTGGTGGGGGAAGACGCGAGGAGGAGAAGACGAGGGGGAAAGGTGTGCAGACCGAGCAACTTTCACCTGCACGCGTCGGCATTATCCTGGATGAAACCATATGCTCTATAGCCATAAGTGAAAGTGTAGTGGTAGTTAATAATACTCGTTTCAAGAAACTATTTTTCATTAATATTTATCATATTAATAATAGTAATATAATTGGTCACATTAATTTGGTGCCATTAGTTATATAAAAATTCATTTATGTGTTAATGTAAAAATTAAAATTATTATTAGACATTAGTTTAAAATACACTAATTTGGTACATATTATTAATATTATCACAAAACTAATATACGTGTCATTATTAATATTATCACAAAACCAATCTAGAATCAAGAGACATGGAACATTAGTTTCCCTCCAAAAAAAATAGACAAAGTATTTCCCACCAAATTTTCCCTCCGAACAATACATCTGCCGCCAAACAGATGCCCCTCTCGGTGACTCAGTCGTATCGAATAATTGAATCTAGCTGAAAAAACTCCAACTCCCTCCTCATTTCCACGAACTGAGTAACTGACCGCAGCTCCAAGGCCGGCGGTGGCGAACGGGCTCGACGGAGGCGAAGTGGCCAATTGCCGGCCGAGCGAGCGCGTCGTCGAGTTCCCCGACCCCATCAGAAAGAGAATCTCGGTCAAGCAGAGGACCGACCGCCGGCAGCTGATCCATGCTCGTGGCGGCCGGATCAGTTCGTCCGTCCAGCCCAGATCGCTAGGTATGCTTCTCTTCAACTCCTCGTCCGCTCCCACAATTCCCAAATCATCGGCCCTCTTCACAAGCGGGCCAGTCAGCGAACGGAACCCTGTGCCGCTCGAGGTACCCGATGCCGATGTCCTAGTCTCCTACTGCCTTATCGCTCCATGATCATTGCCCTAGGCATACAAATCCCTTGGGCCTCATCCTATAGGTAGTATACACTAGAAGTATAGGAATAAAATTTGTCCAAATTTTTGTTCCATTGTTTGGTAGATTGCTTCAGATATGATAATTCTAGTTGGTTGCGATGTTTGACAAATGGTTATCCATTAGTTAATTGGCAAGGTTTGATAAGTAAAATCAGTTTTCCACAACTCTGAATGTGGTTTCAGTTACAGTTTCACAGTGCCCATCTTCTGAATTCAAAATCTTTAAAACCAGTGATCTTTTGATGATGGTCCCTTAAGCAAAGATGGTGAGCTCTTGTAGATGACCAACTTTTCTTAAGGCCGATCATCTTGCTGTTTTGCGAAATCAGGAGAAAGAGAGAGAGGAAGAGGGCTGTTTCAGTTGAGAACAGTAGCAGCAGCAAGCAGCTGCCACGCAGCAGCTTCACCGTCCAGCCACCGCCCTCGGTGCCAGCTGCCAAGACGCTTCCACGCAGCTGCTTGCGTGTCCGAGCCCAAGCAGTTCCCGCCACCTTGAACCCACCGGCAAAGTTCGTCCGCAGCCGCTCTGTCCCTGCCCTTGTAAATTTAGTCTCACATGCATCAATCATTTTGGTTCTGTAAAACTAGAAACTAAAGTTGTGCCTCCACCTTCAGAATACTTAAATGCACCGCTTTTTCACAAAAAGATATTTCAGAATCACTTTTCACAAGATTTTAACTACTGGAGTCAAGTTGGGGTAGTAGTACTGAAGGCAATGACTTGAATATGCCAGATACGCTGGGTGACAAAAGTCTGCAGCTGTATGTAGTTCTGCTCTGTTTTCCTCAACCTCACAAGTGGTATTTGCCTCATATAGGTTGTGAACTGATTGATAATTATGACAATTTATTTTGACTGAGGATGTCTATTTTACAACTCAAAAAAAATCTTGCATGTCTGGTCTAGACCTGTAGATGAATAAAAAGATTGTTCTTTCTTACATCTTGATATGTGTGCAGGGTCTAATTTATTTCTCTTCATGTAAAAATATTTTGTTGGTGCCTGCAAAGATTAAAATTTTTGGCTAGTTTTGTTTTCCTGCATGTAAAATTAGTTGTTGGTGCCTGCAAAGATTAATTGTCATATTTTGCAATGGTTGGAAATTTAGCAATCTGATATTGCTATGTGCTGATATAAGGTTTCAAAATTCTATTGCCTAGTGGCATCAAATCTTTACATACCTGAGCAAAAACACAAGTATTATATATAAAGCTAATATGCCATCCTTTTGACCATTCTATCTAAACCGTAGCACTTCACTTGTTCTCAAGCTCCAAGTTCAAATAACATTACATATATGCACTTTAATCTAATTGTTACTCTTCTTTTATCTTTATTCTTAATTTTCTATTGGTACTATATTTTATTTAGATTGTGCAACCATGGCGGTGGATAATTGGACCATGTAACACCTCAGGTGTTTGCCACCAGTTAAGCAATGGGTTTGAGCTAAAACATGGTATATTAAGTGATGATGAAGATGTCAAGGTCAAACCTATAGAAACGAGCTCCAACCTAAACTTGGATATTGCACCTTTGCTCGCCTATAGACCCCTTTTCAAGATATATGCTTGGGTGGTGTTATTGGAATATCTTCATGTGTCTCACATCAATAACCATCTATATTGATCCATGGAAAAGTTTCGTGAAGTTTGGAATCAAGAAGTCACATGAAATGACAAGTTATGTCCTTGCTTGGATCGTTTTATAAAGTGAATGGAATTCTAGATTGTTCACCAAACCTTGCAAACTTGCCCAAATGACTCTAGATGAACTCTACAACAAAAGTCATGAAAGGTTCATGTTGAGCAAATGCCAAGAAAATGCTCCAATGGATCAAAAAGGATAATTTAAGCTTCATCGTGATCCTACTTTGGTCAAAGTAGAACAGTAGGTTCTATACCAGTTTTGAGGTTGGACCTTAAATGAAAGTTGTAGTCCATATCATGTAGAACAAACTTTGTTTTTGGACCAAGAGCTAGATCAACTTGGAAATAAGTCAAACAGAGGCTCAAGTTGGAACCTGCTGCTGATTTCAGCACTTAGAAATATTCTAAGTCTGAAATTCATCGACATTGGCATTGACGCCTCGCGTTCTCCAAATTTCGTTAAGTAACTTGACTTGACCCCAAAATAGAAGTTGGAGCTAAGTTCATGGAGAAGGGCATGTAAAAAGATGGCACCAGTTTGACCTCGTTTTCACCGTCAATTTGAATGTTTGCTTGTCGTCACAATCTGTCGACACTAGCAGTTTGTGGCTTAATTACCCGTTGTTGAAGAGCTCTAATGACCTTGGTCTCTAAATGAAAAATGAAGAGCAGTTCATGGGCTTCAAACTTCATTTTTGGCCCTTGGACCACCCGGACCAGACGGCCCAAAACGGCGTCCCACCTTCCCTCACCGTCGCCTTGTGTTCGTCGAAATGACTCAAGTGGCGGCCATGCACCTGAGAAGCGCCGCCCCCCATTGCCGCACGCCGCTGCCCAAGGTCCCTAGCTCCGCCCACGCCGCCTCGCCCTCTGCTCCTCCAAAACCATGCGCCAACCAGCTGCCTCAAAGATTCACTCGCTCCCCACTTCCTTATTCACTCCCTCCCTCATGTGCTGCCGCCAGCCAGTGGTCAGGGCACGCTCATTGCCGGGCGCCAAGCTCGAGTTGCCAGCCTTTGCCAACAATACTTGCCCCTCGGCCTCTCGATGCCCAGCTACGCAGCTCGTTGCCGCTGCCACCACACTCCGCACCTCCTGCATGCCCCTCTTGTTGCCGTGTGCCCCGGATCGGAGTTAGCTGTCATTGGTTGAAGCCGCTGCCGCCATGCCACCGACGCCATGGGTCGAGCCACTGTGGCCACCTTGGGCTAAGCCGAGTGGCCCAGGGCGCCGCCAAGGGCCCCCCGGTGCTCCTCCGCCCCTCCATCGCACGGCCAAGCCTCCTCCTCTGCCGGCACCGTGAGCCTCCGACGGACCTCTCCGCTT
This sequence comes from Miscanthus lutarioriparius, assembly GCA_904845875.1. NCBI lineage: Eukaryota > Viridiplantae > Streptophyta > Magnoliopsida > Poales > Poaceae > Miscanthus > Miscanthus lutarioriparius. The sequence continues at coordinate 137,815,915 of CAJGYO010000007.1, read as the reverse complement.
TGAACCCCATCAAGGACTTCAGCAAGAATTCAAGAAAGGGAGGGTCTTATCTGCAATGTCATAGACTCAATTGAATAGTGCCATAAGGACTGGTTTGTAATTATTTTGCAGGAACTTTGGAAATTCATAGTAAATCGTAGGAAATTCGTAAAATAGCAAATGAGGACTTTTTGAATCCTTGTGAAATTGTCTATGCAGTGGATCTATAATATGGCATGTTTTAGTTTAAATATTTTGCGGTAAAAATAGATTTGTGCAGGAAGGTTGTAATGCTAGTTGAATTTGTTATTTTTCATAACTGTAGATCTAGGGCTCCAAATGAAGTGAAATTTTTGTGGCATGCTACTCATGTGATAGTTGATGTGTGGTAAAAATTTCATGAGTATTGGATGAAGTATGAGTGAGTTATTGGTTTATCTTGCTCTCACATGAATTCTTGCTTTAGCAACTTGTCTTTTCATAGAGGTTGCTATACATATTAAAATGGAGTGAAATTTGTACAGTAGACTATTGAGAGGACATGTGAGCCACTGTAATTTTGTAGAATTTATTGTATACTTTTGGTATATGTTCATTAAGTCACCTTGTTATCTAAAATAAATTAAGAAATGCATTAAAAGAATTTATTTGGTCATGGACACTAGGTTTTCTGGTGTTCTTTAGTCATGTGTGAAATGTTGGTAAAGTTGGTTTTGCCCAATTATGCATTTGCAACATAAGTTAATAATTATTTTCTTGCCGATGTGGTTTATGGACAGATCTGGGAACTTAGCAAAGTTCTTCATGATAATGTGTTTTGTTGTGAAATTTGTTTATACAAAAGTTGTAGATAATTCATGTATCTAGATTCTATTAAAATTTGGTGTCATTTGGCCAAGTAGTTTAAGAGTTATAGCTGTTTAAAGTTGGGTTTCAGGAATGACTGCTTTCTGTCAATTGTAGACCAGTTTCTGTAAATGGATATATTTGACTTAGTTAACTTAAGAATCATGCTAAGATGATTAAAGATGAATTGTAGAAAATTTCATAAGCTTTCCATAATGTCTTCTTTCAAGTCATTTGGATTTGTGTAACTCCAGTTATAGCTAAATCTTGTAGCTGCTGTTTGCATGTCCAGAAATTGGCAGATTCCAATTATAGTGCTTGCTTGTATATTGTTAAGTGTGGCGTATGCCTTGAATGATGACCGAGAGAGCACTTGAGATCTTGGTAAACTTGTGTCATGATTGGTGTTGTCGTCTTCTTTGCCATCTTAGCATGATAGATTGTGTGATGTTTAAGTTAAGCATCGCAGTACTTAAGTGTGTTAGTGTAAACTATGCTTGTCTTGCTTGCTATTTTGTGATGTGTCTCATGGTACTATTCTTCATATTTATGCACTTGCATATTGCATCTCATCTAGGTACGCTAGATGAACCACGTGAAGGACGTGATGTTGGAGCCAAACCGAAGACGGTGTTTGATGGATCTGTCCCAAGATGGAAGGACTAAGCGAAGTGCTAGAACCGGAGATGTCACCAGATGGTGCAAGCTAACCGAATCTGACTTGTGTCGGATCCCGTGCAAGCCCCGGAGCATTATAAGTCTCCTAATTTATAAAAGCAATTCTTTCTATATATGAGTTATATATTGTTGCATTAAGTTGTAGGAGTTGATTGAAACCGTTGATGCATTTATTACTATCCTTGCCTACCTTATTACCCTTTTACCTGTTAGGTTAGGATCGAATAACCGCTAGCCTTGCTTAGACCGGTAGCGATCGGTGATATCCGGTCACCTACATTTATAGGTGGTTACCGGAAGAATTTAGCTATGGAAAGAATGATATCCTGGAATTAACCATGTGTGATGGATAATTGGAGACCGGACGGAAAAGTTGGAGGCAACCGCATGGGGTTCCGGGGTGTCTTTGTTTTTCAAATCAGGTGTCGATTAAGGACCGACCGTTGTTGGGCCTCGAGTCATGTTGAACGCATGCCTTACATTTAGCTGGCGGATAAAGTACCTTCCGACCGCGAAGGTGGGAGATTTTTTCGGGCGAGTAGATTGCCCATGACGCCTTGTCTTTGGAAAGGTGTGTGTGGTAGGACACGGGGCGGATGATGATAAGACCAAAGTGCGATCGGTCGGCCCCGGTACATGTGGTTCTGCGCAAACTCGAGATACCGGAAAGTTGACTCGGTGATCAATATCTCACTTTAGCGGGTGAGTGAGGTTTGTGTAAGGAATAAATCACCACCGGTTAGGAATCGATTCGAATCGCCATCGCCTCCTCGGATAGTGAGCACTTGACTCGAGTTACTTCATCGTAGTAATTATTATGGAACAATGATGGTTATCTCGGATGGTATGGGATATGCTAAATCTAAATTGGTAACTGGATGTTATTGGTTAATCAAGTGATTGCTATAGTACACAAGTGCTTACCTAGATGGATAGGTCATAATAAAGATGATGCAAAGTATTTAAAATGGTTTCTTCATGATAGCTTATGCTTTTCGCAAACAAGTCACTAGCCCACTAAAGAAAGCCTTGCATGATCCTTGGTGTCATTTGTTTTGGTTTCCGACGGGTAAGTCCGGGCCGAGTACATTCGAGTACTCGTGGTTTATCCCACCTTGTTGCGTGTGAAGTTCTCGACCTGTTGATGATGGTGGCTAACCGCCGGTGGGCTCGGTGATTCTATATTGACTTCTCATCTATATGCTTTTGTCGGATGATGTCACTTATGCTAGCAATATATTTGGAACTTATATTAATGTAATCATTTGAAAGCTATGTTGTTTTCACTAAGCGGTTTTGAAACCCAAATTTGTACTATTATTTGTTAAACCCTTTGTAACATTATTTCCGCCAAACCCGATGTATGTGATGTGTATTTGCTTAATCACGCGATCTTGGTTGTGATGTTGATTTACCGAGGTCTTTCGGGACACTCGGCGGACTACCGGTTTATATGAGTAAAAGTATGGGTGTGTCAACGTGTTAGCGGGGACAACCATACTTGATCTTGTATAAATTGGGCGGTTCATCACGACCATAAATCTTGAATGTGATGGGGCACCAAGGAGAGAGACATGTGCAAACGGAAATGGACGAGAGATGTGATATGCTATCGAACTGATTGATTTGATCAAGGATCATGGATACTCATCAGTTGACTATCTATACTACAAGCGAAAAGATAGCTTGGTTGTACTAGAACAAGATCCTGAAGTGATGAAAATGCTTAACGAGTGTGAGAGCAAAAGATGGTCACTTTGTTTGTGACAAAGGACAGACCGCCACTTTAGCGCCTACCAAGTCCAACAAAGAACCATCCAAATCTAAACCAAAAAAACTAAAGGTATTAGAATGAACATATAATTTTACTCTTCTCGTATGTATATCTCGATTATTCAAGTACAACTTAACTATTCCATATCATGGTAGTTATCAATGATTTATTTTCATCCAAGATTAGCCTATTCAAAATTTGTTTAGCAGGGAAGAGGAGGTACAAAGAAAAAAGAGCATTAAATTTAATGCATACTTTGAAGCACTATATGCTAACGAGGTTGAGCAAATACGATGATGAGAACCGTAACACATCGGTACAAATGTAGTTAGATCAATCTCATTCATATGGACTGTATCTTAACTAGTTACTATCACTTTGTCATTCTATTTTTAATAGCTGATGATGGCGACAAAGAACCTAAAAAGCGAAAGGGGACTGTTTTAACACATGTTTGGGATCTACTTGACGGAGATAGGATAGTAGTAAGATGTAATAAGCTTGGACAGCCCATTGGAAAAGAAGGTGGCCTTTTAGGTCAATTTTTGGGCACCATAGCAAGAAATGGTGGTTACTGTCCGGTTGGTGCCAAAGATTGGAGAAAAGTTAAGAAAGACTATGGAGAAACCATCATTCAATTTGTACAGGTTAGCTCTTTCTTCGCTCTTAGCACCTACATCAGTTTGTCTCTATCCATCTTTGTTTTTGTTTCAGTTCGAAAATAAACATGATATATCTTGAATATATGAGAGGTTATTTGGGATGATGATTTGGTCTTTTTATTCAAGTGTAATTGAATTTGTGAAGTGAATTACATCTTAAGTGTTGAGTGCAGTAGCGTTTAGCTCATATAATATTGTGAGCCCACGTGGCCAGATGATAGGCAAGAGTGTTTGGTGCAGATTTCATTGTTTAAAAGATATGATTGTTATCATGTCATGAAGTCAAATTCATTCTTTAGTGACTTTCTTATTTTAGACAAAGTTCTTGTATCCTCATTCATGTGAGAAATGGATATTCAAATCAATTGGAAGAGATTGGAGAAAATACAAGGCAACATTAAAAAAGACACTATTTAATCCAAAGAAGAAAAGGTCTGTTTTGAACAAGCGTTGTCCAGATGATATTGTTGAAGCTGAATGGAAGGCCCTAGTAGGATACTGGAAGTCCGAAGAAGGAAAAGTAAGGCACCACTATTTACACTGTTTGGTATTTTTTACTATCATCGTCTACTATTGTTGATTTCTACATGTATAATGGTTCATTATTTAATAATTTACTTTTCTTGTAGACCCTTAGTGAAAAGAACAAAATAAGTCATGAAATGAGGAAGACAACTCATACAGCAGGTACAAAGAGTTATGCTCGTTGGTCTAAGGACATGGTGAGTACATCTTCTCGTAAAAAAATTATATATGATTCTTCTTGCTTTTCCTTTACTACTATTTTTGCAGAGGCAAGCTGATCCTGGAAAAAATAGCCACATAGAGCAAAGGTTTATCTAGCCACTCACAGGAAAAGGGGAAAAGGGATAAATGAGCCAGTGGTATGCTACATGCACATGGGAACTTTTTTGCAATATATAATTATTTCTGTTTTCTAATGTCTGGATTTCATTGTTGTAGGTTCAATTGGAAAATCTCCTAGACACACAACCAGAGTTAGCACAAAATAGTGAGGGCGGAGTTGCATGGGAAGGTGATGCATTACATCAGGTGTTGGGAGAAGAAAAAGCTGGACAAGTGCACGGCATGGGATTGCTTCCGGTTCCTAAACAAGTTTATGGTCAAAAAACACACCATTTTAAGGACATTAATATAGTTTCACTAGATGGCTCATCATCTGATGTAGAGGTTCACATGTTGGAGGAAATAAGGCAACTCAAAGAGCATTCTAGAATGCAAGACAAAGTTATCGAAGAACTAAAAAACAATCAGAGGCACGATGAGAACCAAGAAGCAACAATGGTAAGAATGTACAGCTTAATTTTGTTACTCTGTATTGAAATGCGTTATTCAAACTTTATATCTTTTGTAGGGAAATTGTGCTAGGAGTGATCACAACAATTCTCAGAATCAAGTACTGAATTCTAAAAGAAAGGTATTTGCACTATTTTCCATGTTTTCACCTAAACTAGTATTTTGGCTTTAATATCCTTTCAAAATTTTATAGAGTCCAGTGTGGTGCACCCAACCAGAATGAGGGATTCCTCAAACATAGGGATGAATTGGTAAAGTCACCCTTGCTTGTGAATTTAATGCTTATGCATCCATAAAGGATTTTTATAACAGCTAATGCTACTGTCTTTTCTGTTTACTAGAATAAAGAAACATGTGAGTTTGAATTTAGTGATGATGACAATGTACTTTTATCTGGAGAAAAGGTTATCAACTGGTTTCTTGTATTTAAGAACAACAATATACTCTTAGTTTAGTACATGTTAATATTTTACCTACTAATTATCATTTGAACGATTTTGAATTGGAATCAGTGCCAAAGTGATAATAATGACAAGGAAGTAGAAGAAGCAGAAGAACAGGCAATATTTGAACGACACCTCCATAATGATTTTGCACCAACAGAGGTACACTATTTCAATGTACCATTGAATAAAATATATTAGACTTGTAATGCTAGTTATTTAAGATGTCTATAACAGTGTATAAATACAATTGCCTTTCTCTTCCGTTCAGTTTGATTTTTGTCAAAGGAGTTCCGCCACAAGTAGAATAATACCAAAGAAACAAAAGGTATCTATGAACCACACTTTTAGGTGGCTCATGACAAGGCTACAAGCTACAGGCGCCAAACACCTAAACGACTTTCTCTAATGAAGGTAGTTGAACATATCACTTGTTCTAAATGCATGATCACGATGTACAACTAAAGGGTTGCTGGTCACTAAGAGATTATGTCAAATTAATGTAGGTTGGGTCCACAGTGCTACTAATGACTTCGAAATATCCTAATAAGGCTAATGTGGCATATGCAACTCTCTTGAGCACTAATCCAGAAGCCCTTGTTGGTGGAGTTAAGATAGGAAGTCAATTCTACAAAGTGCGTATCAATCATCCTATAACAAAAGATGAGCCATTAGTGAGGTCTATGCTTGGGTGTGACGATATTGGTGATGCTCATGTCAAAGGAGTCCAAATTGCTTGGCCTTCGATGTTTGTATGTTCAAAACTAGCTTTCCTAACTTTACATCAATGTATATATGTGCCTTAATTTGTAATGTTACAACTTAAATTTTCTTTGCAGGTTCAAATGATTAATGGTTGAATTCCTACATCAATGCGCACAGGAAGAAGCAGTGGACTTTAGGAATCATAGCTAGTTCTTGAATTTTTCTTTCTAGTATGGACTACGTGTGTTTGCTCTCTTGAGCCATATCGTTATGTACATATACTACGATTTGTTCTAAACAAGCACTATGTTTGAGATCATTCCACAATATGTGGATCATGCTATGATTATGGAAATTTGTGGTTTATGTGATTTTACAGTGTGTCATATTTATGCGATTATATAATAATCCTTGTGCCATATGTATTGGAGAAATAAATATGTGTTTCATAATCCGAATATATTGCAATAGATATAAAAAAGTGTTATAAACCATGTGTTGCTTTGTTTCATATACTGTGCTCTACCATAATGTGGAAGTGTTACTAGAACTAAAAAAAAGTGTTACAATAGACATTCTTGTAACACTATGCAAATGTTACGATAGATAAATAAATGTGTTCCACACTATGCATTCTACCATATTGTTAAGTGTTACTAGAGAAAAAAAAAGTATTACAACAAAAATCATTGTAATACTAGACAAGTGTTCCTATAGACAAGTAGTTGTGTTACAATAAACCAGTCTATTGTAACATAGCCAATTGGAACACAAAAGAAAATATGTTACTAAGTGAGCTAGTAATACTTTTTCTAATATACAGTAACACAAGTTGGTGTTACTCTATCCCTACGCTGTACCAGTGACTTCGCCACCCGCCCGTGGAGCACGACGATGAAGGTCATTTTGGCGGATGGGGAAGGCCTGGTGTTCGCGCCCTACGGCGCCCTGTGGCGGCAGCTCCGCAAGATCAGCATCCTGGAGCTGCTCAGCGCCCGCCGTGTGCAGTCGTTCCGCGGCGTCCGGGAGGAGGAGCTCGGCCGCCTCGTCGCTGCCATCGCAGCGTCCCCGCCGGGCGAGGCCGTGAACCTCAGCCAGAGGATCGTCGAGCTCACGAATGACATGGCCGTGCGCTCCATGATTGGCGACCGGTTCGAGAGGCGGGAGGAATTCCTGGAGAATATGGAGGAGGCAGTAAAGATTACCACAGGGTTCAGCCTCGGCGATCTGTTCCCGTCGTCGAGGCTGGCGAGCCTAATCGGTGGCACGGCTCGCCGGGCGGCGGTAAACCACCGTAAGATGTTCGAGCTGATGGACTACGCCATCAAACAGCACGAGGAGCGGAGGGCAGCCATGGCCACATCTACCGAGGGAGAGGCCATCGTGAAGGAGGATCTGGTGGACGTGCTTCTGAGGATACAGAAGGAAGGTGGCCTGGAGGTGCCACTCACCATGGGAATGATCAAGGCCATCATCCTGGTAAGTAGAGTACTACTGCTACTGCATGCATGTGCATGTCTGTGGAAGGTTTTGGTTCACATCTATCTATGTGATTCATGAGTTCATGGATGTTGCGTTCCCTTTCTTGCTTGCTTGTATTTGTATGTAGGACCTTTTCGGAGCCGGGAGTGAGACCTCTGGAAGTACACTCCAATGGGCCATGTCAGAGCTTGTACGCAACCCAAAAGTGATGGAAATGGCACAAGCCGAGGTACGCGAAAAGCTCCAGGGCAAGCCAACGGTGACTGAAGATGACTTGGTTGAGTTGAGGTACATAAAGCTCATCATCAAAGAGACCCTAAGGATGCATCCGGTGGTGCCATTGCTTCTCCCAAGGGAGCGTGGAGAGTCATGTAAGGTTATGGGGTATGATGTACCCAAGGGAACTACTGTGTTTGTGAACGTTTGGGCGATCAGTAGGGATCCCAAATACTGGGACGATGCTTCGACATTTAAACCGTAACGGTTTGAGGCTGGTACAATTGATTTTAAGGGCACAGACTTTGAATACACACCATTTTGGGGCAGGCCGGAGGATGTGCCCCGGCTTGGCATTTGCGCAGGCAAGCATGGAGCTCGTGCTCGTAGTAGCACCTGTACCATTTTGACTGGAAGCTGCCTGATGGGATGCTGCCAAGTGAATTGGACATGATGGAGGAGATGAGCATCACCGCCCGAAGGAAACACGATCTTTACCTGCAGCCAGTTGTCAGTGTGCCGCCACATGTATGATCTTAGCTATTTAATTTACTTGCTATTTTAGCCTAGATATATGCTTTACACATCTAGTTGCATGTGTGTGCCGTTGTCTGAATTTACAAATAAGTACATGAAACACATTGTTTTTCTTTGGTGAAATGTTGAAGTTCTCTATGTAATAAAGATGAATATGAATGGTTAGAACCTCACGGTACAATGATATGTTGAAATCTACATGCTTCGTCAGTTCATCGCAAAGCTCTTGACTAGCTAGGCATGGGCAGTTGGGCTGCTTAATTTGGTTTGGCTAAGATGTGGAGACACCTCAAAATACATATTTATGAGTTCAGTTTGATGATAAATCCTGGTTCTGGTTCTCATATATGGTACTATGGTCATGTACGCAGTCACAACCTCATAGACTAGACAGATAGTCCATGAAAATCGATCAAGTTGGCGTTGAATTTCGGAATCCTCCAGCCAGTCTTGCCCAAAGCTGAGGTGCTCTCTATATGCTGATGATGCTGGGGTTTTTGCTAACCCTTCGGCTTCCGAATTATAGACGCTGGCATGCATTCTTTACTTTTTTGGGAGATATTCTGGCCTAAAATTCAACTTAGAAAAAATGGGGATTTACCCAATCAATTGCCCTACAGAACAAGTCCAGGGCCCTACTGTTTGTCTTCCCTAGCAAAATCAGTTCCTTTCTAGGGACCTATTTGGGCCTTCTGCTGCATACAAGAAGACTACGAAATGTGGAATTCCAACCACTCATTGATAAAATTAGAGGGAGACTACCGGGGTGGAAAGGAAAGCTTCTTAATAAGGCTGGAAGATAAACTCTAGTTAAAATAGTTTTGCTTTCGCAACCTGTCTACCAGCTTACAGTTTCCCAGCGCAAAAGTGGTTAATTCATAAGATTGATCAAATAAGAAGAGCATTCCTTTGGAAAGGGGAGGACCTGGAAAATGTAAGTGGTGGCCATTGCCTAGGCAGGTGTAAGTGGTGGCCATTGCCTAGGCAGGTGGCCTACCGGACTCAGTGGCTTTGCCGAGCCCAATTTACACTCGGCAAAAGCTTTACCGAGTGCTGCACTCGGTAAAGGTCACTTGGCAAAAAATGGGCCGGCAAAGGCGTCTTTGCCGAGTGTCTTTTGTCGGGCACTCGACAAAGCCTTTGCCGCAAAATTGGAACAAAAAAAAACCCAAAAAAATAGGATTTTTTTTTAATCGGTGGAGGCCCCCACTGACCAGCGCCCGCCCATCTCCGGCATTTTTCGCGTAAAATTCGTGGCTACGAGGCCGGCGGGATTCGAACCGGCGACCTCTCCCTCACGCGTCCCCTCCTCTAACCACTACACCACACTGCCACTTATGTCTACATTCCGTTTGGGTTCCCCACATATTATACTAAACCGAGTGTAAATTGCTTGTTTGAGGCCCTAAACGAATTCAAATAAAAAAGTTGTAAACTACAAAGTTTCATAACTTTTCGAGATCTACACTTTTAGTTTAGGAAGTTTTTCCATCCGAGATCGTTTACAAAATTTGTATTTCAAAATTTTGAAATTCAAACGCAGTTTTGCATGACAAGATGATTTCAAATCAAAAAGTTGTCAACTACAATGTTTCATAACTTTTTGAGATCTACAGAGTTTATTTTGGTTGTTTTTCCATCCGAGGTCGTTTGAAAAGTTCGAATTTTAATTTTTTGAAATTCAAACACAGTTTTGCATGACAAGATGATTTCAAATCAAAAAGTTGCCAATTACAAAGTTTCATAACTTTTCGAGATCTATAAAGTTTATTTTGGTTGTTTGATCATCTATTCATCCAACATGGTCGCTCTAATATTGTTCACAAATCTTATATATATCTCTCTTATAGTTTCATAAACTACAAGAGAGATGTTAGATTTGTGAACAAATTTACTTTCACTTTGTCATATGAAGAAAAGACCAAAACAAACATTGTACATCTTGATGAGTTATACAACTTTGTAGTTAAAAACTTTTTCATTTGAATTAATTTACTGCTTCAAAATGTGCTTTGAAATTTTCTGTCTAGTGTCAAGAAAAAAAACACTAGGCAAAGAGCTTCTTTGCCGAGTGTTTTTTTTTTTGCCGAGTGTTTTTTTTCCACACTTGGCAAAGAAGCACTTTGTTGAGTATCCGAAAAAAAACACTCGGCAATCCACTTGGCACTCGGCAAAGAGCCGGTCTCCGGTTGTGTGGACAACTTCATGCAAGCCAAAAATAGAGGAGGTTTGGGAATATTGGACTTGGAACGTTTTGCTCGAGCCCTTCGACTACAGTGGTTATGGTTCATCAGATGGAAATGTCAAGATAGAGCATGGAGGGAACTTGACATTCCTTGTGACAAGGTTGAAAAAGGGGACAAAACTTTTTTCTGGTGTTCATGCTGGATCGATGGTAGTGCTGCACGGAACATCGCCCCGCGCCTATACCCGATGACTAGGCGAAGGAAAATCAATGTGAACACTGCTCTAGTTGGAAATAGATGGGTACGACACATATTACCACTTTCATCGCCGGAAGAAACTGCAGAATTATTCTCTCTATGAGACGTGATTGACGACATAACAAGAGATATAAATTAAATCATTTTGACGAGATAACGTGGAGATGGACTACAAATGGAGAGTATCGACCCACAATGCTTACCTAGCACAATTCATGGGTGATGTAAGTAGGCTCAAGATTACTCCAATCTGGAAGGCAAAGGTTGATCCAAAGTGTCGATTCTTTTTGTGGACTCTGTTCCATAGGAAGAATCTTTCTGTAGAAAACCTCCAGAAGAAAGGATGACAACATGACCCTATCTACAAATTGTGTAACGGGCCAATGAAACGATTAACCATCTTTGCCCTGATGGCCCTTTCACAAAACATGTGTGGAACGTGCTTCTGAGTTGGTGAAATTTCTCAATGGTTAGTAGTGTCATTCTTCAGGGCTCACCACATAAATGGTGGAGAAGATCAAGACTCAAGATGAATGAAAAAAGATGGAGTTAGTGTCGGCCCCACAATTTGAGTCCTAGGTGCATCCGTATTTGCGTCAGGATCACGCACAAATATGGACAAAACATAAGAATGGTACACAGATATACAATAAAAGGTTCCGAACTTTATTGATATCTAGAAATAAGGTCTTACAACTATGGCCCAAGGGGCATAGTCTTAGGCCACATATCTAGCGGAAGACTACGGCCGTGATATGGCTTTATTGGTGGTCTCTAGAGCAAGATTATTATACAGCGAAGTGGTGTCCTATTACGCAGGCAACTTGAGTCCGGTTGAAACCCTAGCCTCGATGTCATACTCCTACGAACAAATCTCCTAGCGGGAACTCTAATCCTCGTGGTACGCTTCTTCGTCGAAGTCAGTCTTCTTCTGTGCCGAGATCCGTGAGTCAACAACGGGTGAGTACTTACGTACTCAGCAAGCCATAACCATAGGGTGGAAATATAAGTGTACTGGTGATTATAATTAAGGGTGGGGTCGTAGCGGAGCATTACCATTCCCACTAGTACCCAGATTAGCATCGATTCCATTACCAATTTCATTACACATAAAAAGTAAAACTAATCATAATATCACATCCTAACATTTGTCCATTCCAAGGACGTGGCTATTCGAATAGATTTAAGTAAACCCTGCAGAGGTGTACAAATTTCCCCACACGATAGGTGCAACCTCATCCATGATCAGTGGACGAAATTGACGCAACCGCCCCTGAAAATGGACGACTATCAGAGGCGGTTTTCTTAATAGAACCGCCCCTGGAGATGAATCTTCAGAGACGGTCACGGAGCTACAGTGCCCCCGCGTGGTTAGAGGCGGCGTGCTAGGTGAACCGCCTATGATTAAAAAGGGGCGTCGCTGAAAATGATTTATGTAGTAGTGGCTCATGCATGGACAACGTACATGACATCATCACACCGACCAATGCGTTCGCGGATCGGCCGTGTACTCTTGTTGCTTCGTATTAATCGCTAAGGTACCTTGTCGTGTCCCCGTATTAATCACTAATGATAGCATCCACGGATGACGGATGAGCTAAGCTGTCCGTTGAGTTCTCTGCTGGCCACTGAATTCATGGAGCAGCAGCTCGGGTACTCCATCTCCATGTGGTTCTTCTTGGCGGCTCTCCTGTCCCCCCTCGTACTCTTGAAGCTCAAGAAGCGTGACAACAATGGCTTGAGATTGCCGCCAGGTCCGTGGCAGCTGCCGATCATCGGCAGCCTCCACCACCTCCTCCTCCGCAGCCCGCTCGACCACCGCGCCATGGCCGACATCGCGCACCAGCTCAACAACGCGCCCCTCATCTACCTAAGGCTCGGTGAGGTCCCCGTGGTGGTGGCGTCGTCCCCGGACGCCGCTCGGGAGCTCATGCGAAGACGCAGGACGTCAACTTCGCCACGCGGCCATGGAGCCCCACCATCAAAGCCATGAAGGCCGACGGGGAAGGGCTGGTGTTCGCGCGCTACGGCGCCCTGTGGCGGCAGCTCCTCAGGATCAGCGTCCTGGAGCTGCTCAGCGCCCGCCGCGCCCGGGAGGAGGAGGTCGCCTGCCTCGTGGCCGCCGCCGCGCGCGTCGGCGGCTCCGCCCGGCGAGGCTGTCGTCAACGTCAGCGAGCGGATCGCCGTGCTCGTCGCGGACTCGGCGGTCCGCGCCATGCTCGGCGGCCGGTTCGACAGGCGGGAGGAGTTCCTGGAGAACCTCGCGGAGGCGCTGAAGATCGCGGCGGGCTTCGGCCTCGGTGACCTGTTCCCGTCGTCAAGGCTCGCGCGCTTGATTGCTGGCGCCACGCGGCGCCGGGCGGTGGCGAACCACCGTAAGCAGTTCGAGCTGATGGACCGTGCCATCAGACAGCACGAGGAGCGGAGGGCAGCCATGGCCGCCGTGGCTGCAGACGGCGCCGGCGCCGTGCATGAGGAGGATCTAGTGGACGTGCTCCTGAGGATTCAGAGAGAAGGTGGCCTCGACGTCGACGTGCCTCTCACCATGGGGCTCATCAAGGCTGTCATCCTCGTAAGTAACTACTAGTGTAAATTATATGTCATTAATTAGTTCATACTACATATTGTACGTGTGCATGACGTACCTAGGACCTTTTCGGTGCCGGGAGCGAGACATCCGCGCGCGAACACACTGCAATGGGCCATGTCAGAGCTCGTCAGGAACCCTAGAGTGATGCAGAAGGCACAAGCCGAGGTGCGTGACCACCTGCAAGGAAAGCCAACCGTGACCGTAGACAACCTAGCCGACCTCAAGTACACGAAACTCGTCATCAAAGAGACCCTAAGGATGCATCCAGTGGTGCCATTGCTTCTGCCAAGAGAGTGCCGAGAGTCATGCAAGGTGATGGGGTACCCAAAGGAACCACGGTTTTTGTGAACGTCTGGGCGATCAGCATCAGGGATCTCAAGCACTGGGAGGACGCCGAGACGTTCAGGCCGGAGAGGTTTGAATTCACGACGTCTGGAGCGGGTCGCAGGATGTGCCCCGGCATGGCGTTTGCGCAGGCCGGCATGGAGCTGGTGCTCGCGGCGCTGCTGTACCACTTCGACTGGAGTCTCCCAGGTGGGCAATTGCTGAGCGAAGTAGACATGACGGAGGAGATGGGCATCACCATCCGGAGGAAGCTTGATCTTTATCTGCGCCCAGTTGTTCGTGTTGTTCCCCTGCCAGCCTAGCTACTAGCTAGCTAGGTCTAGCTGTGTGTGTCAGGAGAACTTACATGCATACTGTGTAGTGCATCGGTACAGCACTCACACTGAGTTTCCTTGTGAAAGTAAAGTTGCTATATTACAAAAGAAAACGGTAAGATCTTCCTACTGATTTATAAATAAAGCTGCTGTGACATGTTCAGAGGCAAACTAGAAACTGGAAAATTTTGACTGGCATGAGGATTGTGTTGGCACCTTACACTTTAAAAAGCCAATTTCTTCTGATAGTAATACTTAATAATTTATATATGGCGTATCATTGACTAAGCCTTAGTAGAAACTAACGAGACCGCTATGCCAAACAGCAAAAAGAAGACACCAAATTCAAATACCCGATAATAAAAACACATTTGTAATGTGAGATTAGAGTCGGGCCAAGTTGAAACAAGTAATGATGATGCGTTGGTTTTAGCGACACCTTCTCTAGGCCGCAAATATAAGAGACGAGCCTCAACAATACACGTATTTGGTATAATACCTTAACTTGAGAGGGATACCATCAAGGATGTGTTTGAGAGAACCCACGCGTCTATAGGAAGCTTTCCATGAACCCAGAAATACTACAAGGGGCCATTTGGATCCTTTTATTTTGGACGAAATATAATATACTTAATAGACTAGGTTATTTAGCTTGAAATTTGACATTCCACAACTTTCGAAAGTTCACATAAAAACCTATCTCAAATCGATAATGATACAATTAACATCGTCTGTCCGGACGCCTCGCTCCGCTCACTCCCACACACGCCGCTCACCCAACGACCCTCTCAATTATCTGCTCGTCTGTTTCTATAAAAAAATCACTCCTCGTTTCGCTCCCGCATGCGGCGCTTGACTGCTAGCCCTACCAGGCGGGCGCGCGGCTGCCCTCCCCAGTATCAGCATGCGGCTGCCGGCCCTACCAGGTGCAGCGTGCAGCCGCCTGCGAGTCACGGCGCTCGGCTGTCGGCCCTGCTAGGTGGGGCGTGTGTAGCCGCCGCCGCCAAGCCGCCGCTTATAAGCACCGCCAGGCCGTTGCCTTTGGCAAACTCCATAGGCCCACGAGCCTCATTTTCCCAAGCAGCAAGGAGATATTGCGAAGTGCTGAAAACGCATGTTGCAAGCATATGTTTCAAGTATTTCGGATGTTTCATAGATATATTGCAAATATTTCATATGGATGTTTCAAAAGTGGATCGGGATGTTGCATATGTTACAAATATTTCAGAGGCTTGTTGCAAGAGTTTGTTTAAAAGGTTTCATCTCTTGTTGCAAGCGTTTTGATTTGAATGTTGCATATGTTTCACACATATGTTGTAAGAGTATGTTCCAAATGTTTCAGCTATTTCAGTCTTATGTTGCAGTAAGTGTTTTCATGTTGCAAGTGTTTTATCTGGCTGTTACATATGTTTCACACGTATATTGCTAGTGTATGTTACAAATGTTTTATCTGCTTTAGACGTATGTTGTATTTAAGTGTTTCATGTGTCAGAGGTATGTCCAGAGAGTCATAGGGGGCATGGCCCGAACGCTGGGGGATGGGGCGCAGCGAGCCGGGGGTTGGCGGATGGGGCACGCTGGAGTCATGCGGACGAGGCATGCTCGTCCTCATCCCGGCTCCCGGGTCCCGCCCGTGCGGAGAGAGTGTAGGGGGTCAGGGGAAAGGAGCGGCGGGCGCGGCGTTTCCTGCGAGCGTGCGTGACGGAGGATGCGCGGGCGTTCGGACTCGTCCTGAGAGAGTAGGGGTCAGGAAGAAGGGGCGGCGGACGCGACGTCCGCGGGCGCGCGTGATGTTGGAAACACCGGCGTCCGGACGTGCGCTTCTGTTGGAGCGGCCAGGCACTACACCGCTAGTATCTCCCATCTCAAATTCATAGGGTGGAAGATGGAAATTGATTTTATAGATCACCATGTTATGTGTTTCTGTTTTGCAACTTATAATACGCTCTTCAGCTCGCTCCCTTATGGTAGAAATGCAACACATAAGTATCTCTCGTATGGTCAACAGTAATATATAATATATTCCATATACAACCATATTAACTTAACTAATTTGTGTCTAAATTATGATTATTAAAATGAATCAATTCCAAGGATCCAAACGGCCCATAGTTTAATTAACCAACAACATTGCATCCACCTTCTCCCATCTCTGGCCGTCTACCATACCGTCTCCCCATCTCTTGCTTCTGTCGCTTCTCCCATCTCTCACATCTAGGTAAGGATCCCTAGTTACCCTCCCATCCTCTCACCTCCTACATACACCGTCATAGCCGCCACCGAAAGTGATGTTCGCCGTGAGCACCCCCACCACCCTAAGTTATTCTGAGATGCACTACCTGAGTACCATCATTTGCCATCCTTCATAAAGTGTTGTCACCTTGACCACGCATGCACGAGGGGGGCTCAGATGCCCACATTTTCCTCAACTACGACCGGATTTGAGATGTCTTCGCTCAGCACGCACGTCATTGTCCATTGTCCGCCACCCGAAGAGGCCTACACACCCTTATCTTTCCCCACCACAATATGTCGAGTTATCCCCTAGTACCACCATCACCCCCTTTCTACCTGCCCAGGACCCTATCTCCACAACACTCCTCCCTAGCCCTGTTGTGGTTAACGCCAATAAGTCCCCGCTCCCCCTTAGCCCTCGCTATCCTGTGTTTCGCCCCAGTTACGTTGATTGGGATGTATCGAGTGTAACTTCATCTTGCTTAGAGACTTGGCTAGGGTTTGGACAATTTCTCATTTGTTAGTTTTGTTTTGCATGGGGTGGATGCAGGATTATTTGCAATATTGGATTGGTTCCTGCCACTCCGCTTCCTTCTACCTACAGAGTTGGCTCATGGAGATTTTCCTCATGTTTCGATTTGTGTTGCACTACGGTTTTGAGATGTTGATTTCTCCTAGGTTTTTGTCCAATTTTGTAGATTAATAGGGTTGGTTTGTGGTTTATTTTATCGATTGTGCCTGACTTGTGGTCTTTTAATTTTTTTATTTGGTCAAATTATGTTACGCGATGTCCATTTAAAGTAGGTAGGGAAGTCCCAATGCACACTTTATATGCCTAGTGTCTAGAAAAACTAGTGCAATTTAGACTCAGTATTTCCGATGCATAGTTTCATATAGTAGTTTGTATAAAGAAGAAAATTTAATGAGCACTTGAATACGCCACAAATAGATAACATTCAGGTGTGGCAACCATACTGCCACATCTCACTGTATACTTTTGTCTCCAATCACGTTGATAAAAAAAGCAAAGACAACAAGTCTTGGTAGCCATGTCATGTATTTTGTCGAACAGTTCATGAGCACTGTGTGTCGTGTTTTTGAACAAAAGCTTCATCAATTAAGGAGTAGTGTTACAATCATGCTGCACTAAGAGGGGTATGGCATGTAAAGAAACTGAGTGCTTGGCACATAAATGCGCAGCAAAATTCACAGTCCTCCTGTAGACAACATCAAACGAAGTGAAGGTCGCCGCCATTTCTTCAACATCTTGCAGGATCGTCACAACCTCCGATCGGTGCATACTCCTGTTTTTTCTAGAGCGTGGCTAGTTCCTGGGCGTCCGTTTCCGCGACGACGTGGTGTTTGGGTCCCTGCCGGGATCAGTCGGACTCTCCCTGAGTGCTTCCGCCTCCGCCAATAGAGCTGATCCCACCGATCTCAGCCATCGTGCAGAGGCAGCACGAAATGTGCCAAAGCTACACCGCACCACTGCTCCTACCGCACCCATGCAAGTATCCTGTGTAAATGAGCCGTCAACATTTGACTTTCAGAGTGCGAACCGATCTACGATCAGTTAGTTAGGTTCAGTGTGGTAAAATCTACCCATCTAGATTTAAGTCTTTCACTTGGTATGGGTGTTCGTATTTTTTTGGATTTATTTTAAGATCTAACGGTGTTATGCCTTTAGTAATAGGCGACATCCATCCCTGTTGACAATAAGACGTCAATGGTGATTTCGTGAATCTCAAGATCTGTCGACTCAATTCACCTGGAGGTGTTTATAGAGATAAGATTTACGCACATGTGTTCATAGAAGTGAGTGTGCATACGTATCGTGGACGTGTGCGTTGTAAAAAACATTGACTTTCAGAGTTCCTTCCGCAGGTGCTGTCCAGACCTCTTGTATCCTCCTTCCTTGAGCCAAGTCTCGGCTGCCAATGGAGAGACGGAAACAGGCTCTATCGCCCAATCCACTGCCAGCCCCGGCTCGATTGGGGACTTTCCATGACGGCGATCATTCCTGCTATTCCACAGTGACCACATTCCGCATAAGATTATCTCACGATCACCAGGTTTACGGTTAGCACTGTCCAGCAAGTCCCTTGTCCAGGTCCTTGGGTTTAGTCTAGGAAATTTGATGCCCGTCAGCTGTTTCAGTTTTTCCCAGAACCTGTGGTCGGTAGTGTATTCTGTTAATCCATCAAACAACTCCCACACAAAGCAAGATGTGCCAGGAATGAAGAACAAGGCCAATTGAATTCTTTTAGGTTGTGGCGCGTGACAGGGTGCTCCTTTGCTCTGTTCTTGCACAGTCACCGGAGAACTAGGAGGGTGCGTCGAGGATAAAATCTATTTCAACCACTTGATCTTGCATGACTTTTGACATACTATTTATTCACAATGTGTCTTCACAAGAGTTGCAATCAACTTTGTCTCAATCCTTGAACGAATCCTCCTTGAGCTTGTGACTTCACTATTTTAACACATAAGAGTTCAATACATAGTTTCAAGTAACTTTAACTTTTGATAGTTTTGAGTCACTTTAACTTTTGATCCAATAGTGATTTGATACTTAGCATCGCATGAATCATCATGGCTTGATTAGTCCCTTGGATCAACACAAGTACTTGCATCTTAACCTTAGTGATGGTACCTTGCCTGTACTTGGAATTATAGCTCAATTACGGCATTGGCATACCTTGCCTGTCTTCTCGCTGCCTAGTGCTTGTTTGCTTGACGTTCTTGTTCGGCCTTTCGTGCTGCCAGTTCCCTGAACCTCTGCCCTCATCCAAAATGCTAAGAATTAGCACAAAATTTTCCAAAGATAAAAATATGGTGCACCTGAGCGAGGAAGGATAAATAATTTGAGAGGCAGCTGGAGGCAAATTGCAAAGAACAAAATGAGCGAGGAAGGAATTTTTAGCTGCTTCTAAAATGACCAACACAGGAATTCTCCAGTCCACACGTACACATGCTAGAATGTTAGACTGAAGAAAAGGCCAGGCATACTTGCTCATGTGAACAGTAGCCAGCAGGACTTGGTTAGTGCTCCTGGTGTAGTTTACTTACTTTGCTACCGCTACACAATTAATTACTAGGAGGTCAAGATCAAACTACTTGGTACTGTTCCATGGATACACATATATCCAATTCAGCAACTATATATAACGAATTGGAAATTGAAAGACTACTTGGCCAATTCTAGAGCGAGATCATGCATGGGAATGCCAAGATCTAATTGCCATCTTCAAACATGACATTGATTTTTTTTTCTAGTTCTGGGACAGAAGTGCACATTTCTATTTAGCAAGCATCGATACTTGTAAACATAGTTAGGGATCCGATAATACACACCTTCTTCACAGCATCAGTGCAATCCAGTTCTTGAGGAGCTACCTTCCTCAGATGGGCGTCAAACCTCCCTTCAGCATACATAGTCCTCATGTCCTCAAAGTATGACTTAAAGTCAAAGTCACCCTGACGGCAACGCATCCTCTTGAGCTCATCCTCAGTCCAGTCCCCAAGATTGTTAGGACCATAACGGGTATCGCCTCGGGTATGTGTGTTAGCCTTGTCTGCTTCCATTGCATTCACCTTCAACACCTCATACCGTCGAGCCTTCACCTCCTCGTCCTTGTAGGTCCGGCCATACTCCTTCATCCAGTCCTCAAACCTTTTCTTCATCACTGCCTCATCAACCTTGTACTCCTGCTCCATGACCATCTTCCTGTGGTTCTCGTACGCCTCGTCATGCTCCTTCCTCCATTCCTTAAACCTTTTCTTCATCACTGTCTCATCAACCTTAATCACGTTGCCCTCCTACTCCACGGCCACCTTCCCATCAAGATACTGCATGCGAAAAATGAGGTAATCATTGTACTCCATCCAGGCAATGTTGCCATCTTTATCGATGAACATTGCCACGATGGCTGGATCATTTAGAGCCGCCTCCATGTCAGTCACCACCACGTTGCTGGCCCCCTCGTCGGTCACCTCGCCAGCTACAGTTACATATGAACACCGTAGGCGATGGCGCATCATTAGAATACATAGAATAGAGCTTCACAATGACAAACAAGAGCCGATTTCAATTCATACCTTTGTCATCTTTCTTGAGGTACAGGATTCAGACCAGTGCAGCCAACCCGGCCACGGCCAAAGCACCACAAGTGCCCACGGCAGCGTCCGGGTTGCTCTGTACCAGGATGAGAAACATGAGAATAGATGCTGCGAATGAAGAAATTTTAGATCTGTGATCTAGAGATACCGAAGCTCGCCAGAGTGTGGAGAGAGCGTGTTGGCCTCCCCGACGCTGACCCTATGGTCTCCGCCTGCGCGGCGGGGAACCGGCGTGGCGAGAACCTCCGGATAAGAGGGGAACTCAGGGCCCGGAGAGACATGATCTCGACAGCTCCCCTTCCCTCGCCACCTCGATCTCCTGGTCTCCGCCGCCGCCTCGCTTCGCCTCGGGGTTTAACAGATTTCACTGCAGGTCAAGCCAGAGTCGGAACTTACTAGACTTCATCGTTGTATGGCCTGGTAACACGCCAAGTAGGCCCAAATCGGCCCAGCTATGTGAGGTAGCGTTTGGTTGAAGGGACGGGATGGGACGGACCCGGGACGACGCCGTTTATTTTTTGAATTTGGACGAGTGCTGTTTGGTTGGGAGGCCACGGCGGCGAGGACGTCCCACCTCATATGCGGGGCGACCCTGTCTCCAAAATTTTGACAGAGGGGGGCGAGCCTAGGTGGGACGAGCGGCTCGCTGCCGACTGCGAGGAAGAAAGGAGAGGAGGTGCGCGGTCGTGGGCGAGGCTTCGGTCGCGGTGACGGCTCCGGCTCCAGATGCGGCGGCGCGAGTGAACTACGGAAGGGTCGAGCGGGCTCCCAAGCGAGCGGCCTCCATTGGCGTAGGGCACAGGGGCGGGCGACCTCCGTTGGGCACAGGGCGCAGGGGCGGGCGGCCTCCGACGCAGGGGCGAGCTCTAGGTGGTTGGGCTCAGGATCGAGCTCCGGCGAGCTCAAGAGCGCAGGGGCGTGCTTAGGCGGGCTGGGCGAGCTCCAGGCGCGCGGACGACATGGGTCAAGCGCCGGCGTACGTGCGGGGCGCGGGGCTCTGGGGCGGAATTTCCGACTGGGCGCTAGTGGCGGAATTTATGATGCGGGAAGGGAAAGAGAAGGCGAGGAGGGAGAAAAAAAACTGATGAATGGCCCCGCTTGTCAATATCTTATCCCACCTTTGATAGCTCTAAACCAAATAGAAAATAGGTCGGCCCTATCCCTTCTCAACCAAACAGAAAATAGGGTCATCTCATCCTGCAAAACAGAGTTAGGACCATCGCACCCTAACTTGTCTCCCAACTAAATGCTTTGCTCTTGCCCCTCGCTTAGTCTATCAAAACCATTTTATTGCTAGTGTGCTACCTTCACCATATCTAGCCATCCTCAACTCAAACCTTGCTTGTATCATTAATGATATGCCTTCATTTGGAATCCACTTTATTATTTTGATTAATAATAAAACCCGTTATCAATATTCTCGATTGAATTGCCAAGCCATAATTGTGAAAGTGAAACCAACTCAAATGCAACTCTATGACGCTCACAACTCAAATGTCTTGTCTCCCAGCCTGGGAAAGCAAGCAACGACAAGAATTCCAAACACACCACTATATGTTGATGGTAAGATATGCATACACATCGTGATGGCGTCAATCAATCTTACAAATCCGAAAATGAAAACAAAATTCAAGAAAAAGAGTGAGCAATTGTAAATTTTTGCAAATTATTAACAGATGTGTCAACCTTAGATCAGCTACCTCTGTTAAAGACAAACAACCTGATATTGCCACCTTTATTAATGTGATTTACATAGATGAGCGCTCTAAGACGCTTTGCTGACGGGCGGCGTAACGGCCTTTGAAATGGCCCATTAATATAGAACATTTTAGCCCCGTTCGCTGGTTTGAAACTTGGCTGAAACTGGCTGAAAAACACTATTCCGGCTGAATTGTTGTGAGAGAAAAATATTGTTCCAGCTGAAAAAAGAAGCCGAACAAGTCGAATATGGGGTAAGCCAAACAGGACCAGCAGAGATAATCAAGTCGTCGCCTCTGACCTCTGTTAATGGGAGATGCACCACTAAAAATGCCTGTTTTTTTGGTTCTCTCATTCCCGCTGAAAACTCTAGTTTGGTTTTGGTTAATTGATGAAACCCTAAGTGCTAACCTAGTTTATCAAAGTGATTATGAGATAGGTAGCACTACTCCAAGTGATGAAGAAATGGCGAAGATCATGACGATGGTAATGCCATGGTGATGATCAAATGCTTAAACTTAGAAAAGAAGAAAGAGAAAAACAAAAGGCTCAAGACAAATGTATAAACTGTAGGAGCCATTTTGTTTTAGTGATCGAGATACTTAGCGAGTGTGATCACATTTAGGATAGATAACCGTACTATTAAGAGGAGTGAAACTCGTATCGAAATGCGGTTGTCAAAGTGCCACTAGATGCTCTAACTCATTGCATATGCATTTAGGATCTAGTGGAGTGCTAACACCCTTGAAAATATTTGTGAAAATATGCTAACACATGTGCACAAAGTGATACACTTGGTGGTTAGCACAGTTGAGCAAGAGTGGAGAAGTTAGAAGTAAAAATGAGTTAGTGTCGCTGGTTATACAGCGTCCGGTCATGTGTAACAGTGAGATGCTGGCGTCGGTCTACTGACCGGACGCTGGGTCGCTCAGCGACCGGACGCTGAAGGGCTGCGTCTGGTCAAGTGGTCGGTCTGCACAGTGCTTAGGGTTAAGCACCGGACGCTGGGCTGTGTTCGGTCAAGATGACCGGACGCGTCCAGTCGATAAAAATCGGTTTTGGACCCTTACTGGAAACGACCGGACGCTGAGGGTCTCAGCGTCCGGTCAACTGATTGGAGCGTCCGATCGGTCAAGGCAGATGACCATTGGAGTCAGACACGTGGCTGACTACGAGCGACCAGACGCTGGAGGCTCAGCGTCCGGTCAACTGACCGGAGCGTCCGGTCAGTCCGCGTTATGCCCAGTGAAGGGGTATAACGGCTATATTTCGTGGGGGCTTCTATTTAAGCCCTATGGCCGGCTATAGCTCATATCTTTGGCCATTTCCATTGATATAGCAACCTTGTGAGCTTAGCCAAAGCCTTCCCAGTCATCTCCATCATTGATCCATCATCATTGTGATATTGGGAGAGAATCCAAGTGCATTGCTTGAGGGATTGCATCTAGAGGCACTTGGCATTCGTGTTGCGCTGCGGATTTCGCTTGTTTCTCTTGGTGGTTGCCACCACCTAGACGGCTTGGACCAGCGGTGGAGGATTGGCACGAGTTGGTGATTGTTCGTGGCCATCTCCGGTGATTGTAAGGGGAGTTGTACCTTTCTCGGCGGAGTGCCGAAAGGTAACTCTAGTAAATTGCTCGTGTCATTAAGTTACCTCACTTGTGGGTCGGTTCTTGCGGTGTCCTATCGTGTGGACGAGGTTTGTGAAACACCTCATAGCCGCTGAACCACCAAGTGTTGGTCGACACAACGGGGACGTTGCGTGTTGGCAAGCACGTGAACCTCGGGAGAAAATCGAGTGTCTCTTGTCTTTGGCATTCTCTCGGTGATTGGATATATATTCATCTTGTGATTGGTTCATCCCCTACACGGCGGTATAATCACCCTACTCACTTATTTACTTTCTTGCAAACTAGTTGATACAAGCTCTTTAGTGTAATTAGAATTGAGAGCTTGCTTTATTATTTACATTCATCTAGTTGAGCTCTTTAGAGTAGCAAGATTGAGAGATCTTAGTGAGTAGTTACATAGCAAGTTTGTGTGCCTAAGTAATCATTGCAACTAGAATTGTTGGATAGGTGGCTTGCAACCCTTGTAGAGCTAGAGCAAGTTTGTATTACGCCATTTGTCATACTAATCAAATTGCTCTAGTTGACTTGTAGTTTTCAAATAGGCTATTCACCCCCTCTCTAGCCATATTAGAACCTTTCAAGTGGTATCAGAGCCGTGGTCACCATGTGATTAAAGGCTTAACAACCTCAATGTCAAATTATGGCTCAAGTTGTGTTCAACCATGTGGGGGGCAAACCACCTTTCTTTGATGGCACAAGCTATGGTTATTGGAAGAGAAAGATAAGGGTGTATCTTGATTCAATCAATGATCAAGTATGGGATGTAACCGAGAATGATTATGCTATCATTGATCCCGACAATCCCACCAACCAAAATAAGTCCAACAAGCAATGCAATACAATGGCCCTCAACACCTTATACAATGCCATTGATCCAAAGGTGTTTGAGCAAATCAAGGATTGTGAAAGAGCAAATGAAGTGTGGAGGAGATTGGAGGAAACATATGAGGGCACACCGGCGGTGAAGAGTGCCATGTTGTATATTCTCAAAGACAAGTTGACAAGCATCAAGATGAAAGAAGATGAGAGCATTTCGGAGATGTTCCATCGATTATAAGTGATTGTCAATGACTTGAAGGCCTTGGGAGAGAAGATCAAGGATGATGATGTCTCTCATCGATTCTTGATGTGCCTACCTCCAAGGTTTGAGATGTTGAGATTGCTTATCATAAGAGGAGGATTAAAGGATATCACCCCCAACCAGGTACTAGGTGATGTCATGACACAAGAGACATAC
This sequence comes from Miscanthus lutarioriparius, assembly GCA_904845875.1. Lineage (NCBI taxonomy): Eukaryota > Viridiplantae > Streptophyta > Magnoliopsida > Poales > Poaceae > Miscanthus > Miscanthus lutarioriparius. The sequence goes on along the minus strand of CAJGYO010000007.1, from coordinate 137,790,663 downwards.
CGTGTGGAAAGAGAAGGGGATGACAAGGAAGATAAGAAGGAAGAGGAAGACAATAAGAAGAAAAGCATAGCATTCAAGGCTAGTTCATCATCATACAAAAACAAGGACAAGTCCATGAAAGAATTAAGTGATGATGAAGATCTAAGTGATATTGATGATGAGGCTATGGCTCTCTTTGTGCGCAAGATGGGCAAGTTCATGAAGAAGAAGGGCTATGGAGCAAAAAAAAGAAGAGATCACATAAAGAGCAAAGAATATGTGAGAAGATGCTACAATTGCAAGAGCCCTGATCATGTTGTAGCAAATTATCCTTACAATAGTGACAATGATGAAGATGAGAAGAACAAACACAAGAAGGACAAGAAAGAAAAGAAGGAGAAGAAGAAGAGAATGACCTTTCAAAAGAAGAAGGGTGGAGGCTATGTGGTCACATGGGATAGTGATGGCTCATCGGATAGTGATAGCTCTAGTGATGATGACAGGAAATCTATCAAGAGAGCACTAGCAAGCATCGCCATCAACAACAAGCCCTCCATCTTCGACACTCTATCGACATGCCTCATGGCAAAGCCTACCAAGGTAAAATATGATGAGAGTGATGATGATGAATGTGAAAGTAATTCTTATAGGAATGATAATAATGATGATGATGAGGATGAGGAGTACTCCAAGGAGAAGCTCTTGGACATGTATGAGCAAGTGCACGCTTGCAATGAGATAAAGAGAAAGGAGTGCAAAGAATTACGCAAGAAAGTAAAATTTCTTGAGCAATCCTTTGATGAGCTCTTTGCTACTCATGAGAGGCTAAGGGAAGCCCATGAGAAGCTTGGCAAATCTCACTCTAAGCTTGAAAAGGCTCACTCCTCTCTCATTGAGCAAGTCAAAGTGGAGGAAGCCAAGAAGGAGCAAGTGATAATTACATTTGATGTGGGACTAACATGTGATCTTATTGATGAATCTATTCATGAACCCATTATTGTTGCTCCTACTAACACTTCTTGTAGCACTACCATTTCCACTCCACCTATAAATGATGCATCACTAAAGGTGAAAAATAGACCCTCAAGAAGGAGGTGAATGAGCTCACTCGTGCCTTAGGCAATGCCTATGGTGGAGATGCCCGCTTGCTAAAGTGCTTGGGTAGCCAAAGATTTTCTCTCAACAAAGAGGGATTGGGCTATACCCCCAAGAAAGGCAAAGCGGCCTTTGTCACTCCCAAAGCTAGCTTTGTGAAGGGTAATGGTCGGTTTTGCAATAGATGCAAGCAAGTTGGGCATGTAGAGCAATATTGCAAGATTAACAAGAACAAGCTACCTAACGTATCCTTAATCAAATTTAATTTTTGTTACATGCTTCTTAAGGGTGCCAATGGTGTGAAGGCTAAGTTCATTGGTATACCAATTGTGGGCCCAAAGAAGAAGGCCATTTGGGTACTAAAGACCTTGGTAACTAACCTACAAGGACCCAAGCAAGTTTGGGTACCTAAAAAGAATTGATCTTCTTTTGTAGGTCAATTATAAAGCCGGAGGAAGGCATTGGTTACTTGATAGTGGGTGCACACAACACATGACCGGTGATCCAAGAATGTTCAATTCAATCAATGAAAATAAGAGCAATGGGATTGATAGTATCACATTTGGTGACAATGGAAAAGGCAAGGTCAAAGGACTTGGTAAGATTGCAATATCCAATGACTTGAGCATTTCCAATGTGCTACTAGTAGAGAGCTTGAACTTCAACCTTTTGTCGGTAGCTCAATTGTGTGATCTTGGTTTCAAGTGCATATTTGGTGTGGATGATGTAGAAATCATAAGTGTAGATGGCTCAAACTTGATATTCAAAGGGTTTAGATATGAGAATCTATACTTAGTGGATTTCAATGCTAGAGAAGCACAATTGTCAACGTGTTTGATCACTAAGTCTAGCTTGGGTTGGTTATGGCATAGAAGGCTTGGTCATGTTGGAATGAAACAATTGAACAAGTTAATCAAGCATGACTTAGTTAGAGGCTTGAAAGATGTCACTTTTGAAAAGGATAAGCTATGTAGTGCATGTCAAGCTAGAAAGCAAGTTGGTAATACACATCCTAAGAAGAGCATGATGAGCACATCTAAGGCATTTGAGTTGATGCACATGGACTTGTTTGGACCAACCACATACACTAGCATCGGTGGAAACAAGTATGGATTTGTGATTATGGATGATTTCACTAGATACACATGGGTGTTCTTTCTTGTTGATAAGAGTGATATGTTTGCAACCTTTAAATCATTTGTCAAAGGCATTCACAATGAGTTTGAAGTAACCATCAAGAAAGTAAGAAGTGACAATGGAAGTGAATTCAAGAATACAAGAATTGATGAGTTGTGTGATGAATTTGGAATCAAACATCAATTCTTGGCCAAGTATACTTCTTAATCCAATGGCTTAGTTGAAACAAAGAATAGAACCTTGATTGATATGGCAAGATCAATGTTGAGTGAGTACAATGTGAGTCATTCATTTTGGGCCGAAGCAATCAACACGGCTTGCTACTATAGCAACCGACTCTATTATCACCCCATGATGGAGAAGACACCATATGAGCTATTGAATGGAAGAAAGCCAAACATAGCATATTTTCGGGTCTTTGGATGCAAATGCTACATATTGAAGAAAGGCACTAGATTGAGCAAGTTTGAAAAGAAATGTGATGAAGGCTTCTTGCTTGGTTACTCCACTACTAGCAAAGCTTATAGAGTTTGGAATTTGGCTAGTGGTACCCTTGAGGAGGTTCATGATGTAGAGTTTGATGAAACTAATGGTTCCCAAGAGGAAGATGAGAATCTAGATGATGTGAGAGGCACTCAATTGGTCAATGCAATGAAGAACATGGACATTGGTGAGATAAGGCCTAGAGAGGTGATTGATGTTGAAGATGACAAGAATCAAGTGCTCCCTAACTCTAATGTGCAAGCTAGTGGTTCTCATGATAAGATTCAAGCAAGTACTAGTGATGGCAATGTGCAAAATCAACAAGTGGTTAGTTCATCATCTCAACCAAGTGATCAATCTAATGCTAGCAATCAAGTGCAAGTGCTCCAACCAACCAATGTTGCAATAGATCATCCATTGGACACTATTATTGGTGATATTTCAAGGGGAGTGCAAACTAGATCAAGATTGGCTTCATTTTGTGAGCATTTCTCATTTGTGTTATCCATTGAACCTAAGAAGATAGATGAAGCTTTGAATGATGTTGATTGGGTCAATGCCATGCATGAAGAGCTAAACAACTTCACAAGAAACCAAGTATGAGAGTTAGTTGAGAGACCTAAGGGTCATAATGTGATTGGAACCAAGTGGGTCTTTCGGAACAAGCAAGATCAAGATGGGATAGTAATAAGGAACAAAGCAAGATTAGTGGCTCAAGGTTACACTCAAGTTGAGGGTCTTGACTTTGGAGAAACATATGCCCCGGTTGCAAGATTGGAAGCAATTAGGATCTTGTTAGCCTATGCTTGTGCCCACAACATCAAGTTGTACCAAATGGATGTGAAGAGTGCATTTCTCAATGGGTACATCAATGAGCTTGTGTATGTTGAGCAACCTCCCGGTTTTGAAGATGAGATGAAACCCAACCATGTGTACAAGTTGAGAAAGGCTTTGTATGGACTAAAACAAGCACCTAGAGCATGGTATGAGAGATTAAGGGATTTCCTACTCTCTAAGGGATTCAAGATGGGAAAGGTTGACACCACTCTCTTCACCAAGAAGCTTGAAAATGACTTGTTTGTGATGCAAATCTATGTCGATGATATCATCTTTGGGTCAACAAATCAAAAATTTTGTGAAGAGTTTGGTAAAATGATGGCAAGTGAGTTTGAGATGTCCATGATTGGAGAGCTTAGCTACTTCCTTGGTCTTCAAATCAAGCAAATGAAGTATGGCACATTTGTGTGTCAAGGCAAGTATATCAAGGACATGCTCAAGAAGTTTGGAATGGATGACGCTAAAGCTATTAGTACACCAATGGGGACAAGTGGAAGCTTGGATAGTGATGCTAGTGGCAACATGGTGGATCAAAAGATGTATCGGTCTATGATTGGAAGCCTACTCTATGTGACTGCATCAAGGCCGGATGTGATGTTTAGTGTATGCATGTGTGCTAGATTTTAAGCATCACCAAGAGAAAGTCATTTGAAGGCAACAAAGAGAATATTGAGGTACTTGAAGCATACACAAAATGTTGGATTATGGTATCCCAAAGGAGAAAGATTTGAGTTGATTGGATATTCGGACTCCGATTATGCGGGATGCAAAGTTGAAAGAAAGAGCACATCGGGCACATGTCAACTATTGGGAAGATCACTTGTATCTTGGTCATCAAAGAAGCAAAATAGTGTAGCACTTTTAACCGCTGAAGCGGAGTACATTTCGGCCGATAGTTGTTGTGTTCAATTACTTTGGATGAAGGCTACTTTGAATGACTTCGGAATCAAGTTCAAGCAAGTGCCATTGCTATGTGACAATGAGAGTGCCGTAAAGCTCACCAACAACCCGGTTCAACACTCAATAACAAAACATATTGATGTTCGCCATCATTTCATAAGAGATCACCAACAAAAAGGGGACATTTGCATTGAGAGTGTGGGCACCGAAGATCAACTTGCTGATATCTTCACCAAGCCACTTGATGAGAAGAGATTTTGCAAGCTAAGGAATGAATTGAACATACTTGACTTCTCCAATATGTGTTGATGCACCCCCATTATATGACATGCCTCTCCTTCGAGTAATTCAAGGTAAAAGTTGATTGGCATGGCATACATTCTTGCTAAGGACATGTTTAGTGCATCTAGACATATTTCACATTTAAATAGGCTCATTCATAAAAATCAAATGAATTTGATGCTTGTATGGTACCACTATTGCTTGTATGTTTGAAATGATCTAGTGGTAGCATATGACATGTTTATGGGCTTGTAAACCTAGTGTTTGATCTAAAAGACAAACTCCCAAGTGTTTAACTCAATATGGTACAAGATAACCCTTATTGGAGGTGTGAAGAAGCTTGTCCTTGGATCAAACTGAGTTAAATATCTTTTATAAGTAATTTAGATTGAACCAAATTGGAAAATGATCCTCATTTCACATGGTTTCACCCCAACCTATCTATAATTTGAGCTCATATTTGTGCTAATTGTTAACATCGATAATCCTATCCTATCTCTATTTTAAGCCTTTGTGGTCATTGATGACAAAGGGGGAGAGAGTTCACAAAGATAGTAAGATAGGGGGAGAGAAATATGACAAAGAAAGGGGAACAATTAAAATTTTTTAGCACACAAGTAGAGGGAGCAAGCTCATGAACTTGTATGTTGCATTTGAATGTGCATTTCATATATTTGAATTGCATAGCACAAGTATTAAATTTCAATATCTATGCTTGTGTGATGTATGTTAATTGTAAGCTCGAATGATGAAATGAAAATCTAGCATGTATAGGCTACCTAGTGATTTCATTTTTAAAATAGCATCTCCAAGTGGTATCTTGCTAACCATGGTGCTTCAAGTATATCCAAGTGGTATCTAGCTAGCAATGGTGCTAAGGATGGTATATTGGTGCACTCTGATTGGTATCACGTGTAACACCCCAGGTGTTGTCACTAGTTAAGCTATGGGTTTGAGCGCAAACATAACTAATTGAGTGACGATGAAGATGTCAAGGTCAAACCTTTGGAAATGAGCCCCAACCTAAACTCGTATATTGCACCCTTGCTTTACATGTAGGCCCTTTTCAGGATATATGCTTGGCTAGTGTTATTGGAATATCTTCATGTGTCTCACATCAATATCCATCTATATTGATCACTGGAAAAGTTTCATGAAGTTTGGAATCAAAAAGTCACATGAAATGATAAGTTATATCCTTATTGGAAAGACTTTACTAAGTGCTTCAATTGCACTATTAAGTGAATGGAAATGTAGGTCATCAACCAAACCTTGCAACCTTGCCCAAATGGCTCTAATTGAACTCCACAACAAAAGTCATGAAGGGTTCATGTTGAGCCGAGATCAAGAAAATGCATCAATCGGTCAATAACTCTAATTTAAGCTTTATAGTGACGATACTTTGACCTATGTTGACCACCAACTTACAGTGCTTGCATGGAGTTGCACCTTAAATAAAAGTTGAAGATTGAGTAGAGTATAACAAACTTTGTTTTTGGAACAAGAGCCATATCAGCTTGGAACTAAGTCAAACAGAGGCTCGAAAATTGAATCAGCGGCTGTTTTCAGACTTAGAATTTTTCTAAGTCTGGAATTCATCGTCGTCGCCATTGGCATTTCGCGTTCTCCAAATTTTGCTAAGCAACTTGAGTTGGTCCAAAAATAAAAGTTGAAGATTATATATTGGAGAAGAGCATATAAAAAGTTGGGCTAAGTTTGACTCCGTTTTGGTCCTCAATTTTGCGTTTACTTAACCGCTATCAAGGCACTGACACTGTCATTTTGGGGCTTAATTAGCCACTAACCTGCAGCCCTAATGGCCAATTACCCTTAACGAATGTTGGAGAGGACTTAGAGATCAGCCACTTTGCTTAAGGCGCCTAGAACCGAATATGCCCCGAAGATGCCCAAAACTTGGTTCAAATGTGGCCACGTCGTCGCCTGCCAGGTGCTCTGGGAAATTCCCCAAAGGGAGAGCGCGTGGCAACCATGCTGCGCGAGGGGCGCCCTTGCCGCTGCCGTCTGCCTCTCTCTCTCGCCGCCTCGCGCTTTGCCTCTCAGACCGAAGCGCCCGAGCGGCCTCGCTCTCTCTCGCCTCTCCATCGCCTCTCACTCCCTCGCCTCTCGCCCGCTCACAGCCGAGACGCCTTGCCGCTTATGGGCGTCATGGTGAGCTTGCCGCCGCCGCGTCCTCGCTGCCCCCGGGTTTCCCCGAGTGCGCCATTGCCTTCTCAGTCATGCGCTGCTCCCCCTTCAACCATTGTCCGTTCACCGCAGCCGCCGTATCGCGCCGTCGCCGGAGGCCTGCTTATTGCGGCCGCCGCTTCAACGCTGCGCGGTCATGCCACGCCAAGCTATCGCAGAGCAAGCCGTGGCCACCAGCAGGTGCGGCCCGCTGGCACTTCACCGCCACTTCACCGCCGCTGGAAGGCCGTCACCGCCAGGCTGCCGTTTCTTCGACGCCGGTGCCGCCCGCTGCCGTGGCCAAGCCATCTCGGGCCACCTCTCGGCCATCCAAGACCACCAGCGAGTGCGGGAGGACACCCTGGTGCTCCTCCTCCACTTCACCGCCGCCGTTAAGCCTCCTCCGGCCGGATTCCGCGAGCCCCGACGACCTCCCTGTTCAAAATCCCGTCAGGGACCTCGCGCTCAAATTCGACTAAGTAAAGGGGCTTTTCTGCAGAACCATAGACTCAAGTGAATAGTACCTCGAGGACCTATTTGTTTTAAATCGGCTGAAAGTTTAGAAAATCATAGTAATTCATAGGAAATTCGTAAAATAGCAAATGAGGACTTTTTGGAATCCTTGTGAAATTCTCTATGCAATAGATCTATAATATTACATGTTTTACTTTAAAATTTTAGCTGTAAAAATATATTTATGGAGCTAGGTTTTTAATGCTAGTTGTATTTGTTTTTTTTATAACTGTAGATCTAGGGCTTCAATTGAAGTGAAATTTTTGTGGCATGCTACTCATGTTATGTTTGATGTGTGATAAAAATTTCATGAGTATTGGATGAAGTATGAGTGAGTTATTGGTTTATCTTGCTCTCACATGATTTCTTGCTTTAGTGACTTGTCTTTTTCATAGAGGTTGCTATACATATCCAAATGGAGTGAAATTTGGACAGTAGACTATTGAGAGGATATGTGAGCCACTGTAATTTTTGTAGAATTTATTGTATACTTTTGGTATATGTTCCTTAAGTCACCTTGTTATCTAAAATAAATTAAGAAATGCATTAAAAGAATTTATTTGGTCATGGACACTAGGTTTTCTGGTGTTCTTTAGTCATGTGTGACATGTTGGTAAAGTTGGTTTTGCCCAATTATGTGTTTGCAACATAAGTTAATAATTATTTTCTTGCCGATGTGGTTTATGGACAGATCTGAGAACTTAGCAAAGTTCTTCATGATAATGTGCTTTGTTGTGAAACTTGTTTATACAAAAGTTGTAGATAATTCATGTATCTAGATACTGTTAAAATTTGGTGTCATTTTGCCAAGTAGTTTAAGAGTTACAACTGTTTAAAGTTAGAGTACATGATTTGTTGCTCTCTGTTTTGTATGAACCAGTTTCTGTAAAGGTATAATTTCGACCTACTTAACTTGTGAATCATGCTATGATGGTTACAGATGAAATGTAGATAATTTCATAAGATTTCCAAAATGTCTTCTTGCAAGTCATTTGGATTTGTGTAACTACAGTTATGCTTCTCGGAAGTTGCAATCAGTTTTATGTCCATGTCTGACAGGTCTGAAACATCTACATGTTTGACCTGTTTAACTTTGTAATTCGCTTTTTATGTAAACATCAATCTTGTATACAATTTCTATGGATTTTCATAAAGTCTTAGATCATCCTTGTGGGATGTTTGTAGCTTAAGTTATGTTTGAAACAAGTGACTGTTTGCTGCTGTCCAAATCTGCTTGTATCTAGAATTGTTTGCTTCTACTTGCTCTTGTTTGTATGATTGCAAATGGTTATCTTGGACACCTAGAGTTAAGGTAGCATGCCTAAAATGTTTTGCTAAATTGTGAAGTACTTGATCATGTATAGCTAGCTGGTTGTATGACATGCTTATGTGTGTATAGTGTAACATATGCTTGTTTAGTATGCTTGTTGCATTCCTTCATGTGTATTCTTTATGTTCATGCATCTGCATCTATGCATCTCATCCTAGGTACGCTAGGTACAGCACGTGGACGGGAGTGCATGATGTGGAGACAGACGATGGTGTATGGTGGACCTATCCCGAAGGTGGAAGGACTGGACAAGTGCTAGAACGGGAGATGCTCACTTAGCGAGTGTCGCTCTACCTAACACCGACTTGTGTCGGATCCCGTGCAAGCCCTTGAGCATATTAAGCCTCCTAATTTTCAAATGCAGTTACAATATTATTGTTACATATATATATTGTTGCATTAAGTTTAGGCGTTGGATGAAAACACTTGCTGCATTGGTTATCCAATCCTTGTCCGGATATTGATACCACAATCCTATGTAGCTCGTGCTCGTGTAGTGCTTAGCCCTCGCTTAAACGCGGTAGAAGTCGGGTGATTTCTGTCCACCGCGAGATATAGGATGATACATGTGGCACGGTTGGCTATATTTGCTATCGTGGAAAAGAACCGATCTTAATTTGAAATGAAGACCGGACGGAGGCTTGCCGGTTTGCGATGACTCCGTCAGTCGCTTAAGGACCGATTCTTGGAGCCTTTCTGCTTCATGTTGAACGCATGCCTCTCTCTTAGTTGGTCAGTGTCCGATGACCGACCGCTGGGCCGAGTAGCTCACCTCGGTAGGAGTCGATAAGTATAAAGTGCGCCTCGGAAGGGAGCCGTAGGCGTGAGTCCAAGGGCAGGTGATTTAAAAGTCCTGATCGTCTGGCAGAAGGGTAATCCCCGAGAGTGCTGGCGCTGATCGAACCCGCGAATTTGGTTCCTGAGATGTTCCAAAGGTGACCCACGGCTACCCTTGCAAAGTATGCCAGGGTGAGAGTTAGGAATACCCCCTCAGCTGAGTTGTAATTCGATTCGAATCGTCGTCTCTCCCGGTTAGTGAGAACTTGACGGGCTTATCTCCAATGTAGATACACTTAATACTTAATGGTTCGGAAATGATGATATGATGATGACAGCCTTATTATACCTGCTATGGTTATTATTGTTTGCTTCTAATAAGTGGGTGTTCTAGTACAGGTGCTAATCTAGTGGACAGGTAAGTAATGATAAGCTTGATAATAAGTTTAAATTGGTTACTATACTCATAAGCTCTTTTATGCAACTGTGTCAAGCTAGCCCACCTGAAAAGCCTTGCATGATCCTTGGTGTCTTTTATTTCTGTTTTGTCGGGTAAGTCTAGCTGAGTACCTTCTCGTACTCAGGGTTTATCCCACCATGTTGCAGGTGAAGTTCTCGGCCTGTGAAGATGGTGGTTAACCGCCGGTGGCTCGGTGATTCTATAGTTACTTCTCATCTATATGCTTTTGTCGGATGATGTCACTTATGCTAGCAATGTATTTGGAACATATATTAATGTAATCTTTTGAAAGCTATGTTGTTTTCACTAATCGATTTTGAAACCCAAACTTGTACTTTTAATTGTGAACTCATTTGTAATATTATTTCCGCTGCAACCCCTGCGTGTGATGTGTATTTGCTTAATCACGCGATCTTGGTTGTGATGTTGATTTACCGAGGTCTTTCGGGACACTCGGCGGACTACCGGTTTTATATGAGTGAAAGTATGTGTGTGTCAACGTGTTAGCGGGGACAGCATTATGATCTTGTATAAATTAGGCGGTTCTCACATACAGTGGCATCGAGCAAGATTAAGCATAATACTGTCATGTACATTGTTTTAAAAACAAAGTTTTGGTTTTAAAAAGCCTATTTTAACTAAAACGTTAGCTACAGGCAAATTTGTCAAAACTAATTTGCAAAACTATGCTAGCGACATCCTCCTTTATGCCCAGTTAAGGACTATTAGGTGGCTATCTAAGTACTAACATGGGTGTTTTTACTTTCGTTGTCCATACGGCGTGCTATTGTATGGATGCCATTCGCTTGAATGGTAATGTATGGATCAATTGTCTCTACGCCCAGGTAAGTGTGAGTTGTGAGAGCATGACCGTCCCACTGTCGGTCTAGGGGAAAGTTAGCTGTGGTTACTGGAATATTTACATGTTACACACATGTATATATGAAGGTACTTAATTGCGGGTATATTTATCGGGTAGCTATGGATATCAAAGTATATACATCTAGGGATGCATATATGGAGGATATCTTAGTTTACTGCTTTTATTGTGTGCTTATTTATCTCTTGTGGGGATGGGCTGCAATGAATTTGCCTGCAGGTACGCTAACCACGAATGCGTAGATTGAATGTAGCTAACGAGTAGCTATATATCGAGAGAGTACGTGTTATGCCACCGACATAGAACGTGATTGCCACCTTAGGCTGGCAATTTCATGAGGACGAATAGGACGAGCATGCATCATGATTGTGCTTGTGCATAAATATGCTTTCCTCACCTTGTTCTAATGCTAAGTAACTTGTGATCAATGTGATGTCACTATTTTCCCTATGTGAAGCTAGCCAAAATGCCTTGTCCCATGCTGCCTGAATAGCTATGCTTGAAGTTAGTATGTGATTAGTTTTGCCTCGTATGTTGGCTTCCAAAGGAAATAGATGATGAGTTAATAGTTAACAAAAAGTTCACCCCTTTGAAAACTAAATTGCTAAATGTAAGTAAAACTTATTTTGTAGAGATATCCACCTACTCAGTAAAAAGGAAACAAAAGATAACAGTGCCTTACCACCATGTTTTGCCTGATATGTGTTGTGGTGTTACTGTAGGTGACTGCTTATTATGTACGAGCTTTGTGCTTAGTAATAGTCGCTTAAGCTAATCGGATTGAGTGTTTCGAAATGCTCGCTTAAGACCATGATGTAGGCGTGGATGCTTGTTATCTAGGTAGTGCCGTAGTTGTCACCCTTTTGTCCTCGGTAAGCATACGAGTGTCAAATAGCTTTATCCTAAAACAACGCTCAAGTTACGTAATCGCACAGTTGTCGTCTCCAATTAGGTTCTCTCTTGGGAGCCTGAGCCTGTACACGTGGTTGCTAGCCTTGAACGTTGCGCTATGAAGACCTTTATCCATGCTTTTGCTCGACATTAGGCCCAAGCTTAGTTCCCTTAAATGATTGCATATTTCATGGTTGTCCCGCTCCTATGTGGGAGGACCCTACTGCAAAAATTCTTGTTAGATCTTATTGCTCCTTCTCCTACTGATAATCTGGTGCAACGATAATCGCTATCTGCCCTGGCTTTGGAACCTTCTACTCGCAGATCATGTCGTTGCTTTATCAACTGAATCTCTAGTCACTGCAATGGCTCTGTCCCTCGAATCTCATGTATTTTGCCTCCAACCCTTTCAACTCTCTGGATGTTTATCAGTCTTGATCTTATGATGCTACTCGACAAGACCAAATCTCATGTTAATCTTTATCTGGTAATCACTTGGGTGGACACAAGACGTATATGGAAATTAGCAAGAGTCTCCTGCTTAGTTGCCTTCGACAATTAGGCTATGTTCTTTTGCGCTGTGTTTTGATCTTCTGATCGCCTCCTTGTTAATTCCTAACCTTGTGACTATCCTTGATTGCTATCCCTCTTTTGCACAATGCTTGTTCTTACAATCTAATTGGTGCCACTGGAGATTTCACTTTGGGTGTATGTCCAGTAATGGTGCCATGATTAGCGATCTACGGTGCCGCGACGGAACCTAGGGCCTCCTTGTGGCCGGCCGGCACATGGTTGTGCTATTGGGTGCGCGCAGGTATCGAGGTTTCTAGTCATGATCCATTGCAGAACTGCACCAATGTGTTATTTTCACGTGAGCTCTTCCTTGATTATCTCTCTATATCTTATCGAAGATCCATATATCTGACCAAAAGTAGTAGAGCTTCCTTTTGAAGTCACAAAAAGGATAACCTTTGAAAAACTGGTCACCGACATAAACATTAATAGATTGCAAGAGGTGGTAGACAAGTGACTCTACTTGGTTGTCCCAGTATTGACGTCCGTCACCTAGTGAACAACTTATGTCATCACTGTTGGATCAGAAAGGCACACAACAATTAATGATTGGACAAGTTGTTAGTCAGCTAAGAATCGAACGTCACATTATGATTATGACCTGGCTATCCAAGTCTTGATTATTATGTGCATGCTGATCGCACAGTCAAGATCAACGGCGGAAATTGTTACCTAAGAAACATGTCAGGAAAACTCTAGCCTCCATCCTCAGCTAAGGAAAGGCTGCTGCGGCTATGAGAAAGGTTAGAGAGTGCAAAACACACACCTCAACGTGTGAAACAAAGAAAAGGGAGAAACACGAAATCTGTCCAGATTTTGTGGCACGAAACCGGTTATCTTCAAGCCGGCGATTAGTGACTCAAACGAAGTTGGATTGACTCCAAACTTGGTGATCTCATTCCTTGCTTAGGACCCTTAAATGTCTTAAGTTGGTTTGAGTATTGGTTGAGTAAAACATCGGATTTGAGAGATATCTTGTCGGCTCGGTTTGCTGCCATTTCAGAACAGAGCAGTTTTGGTAGATGAATTGTTTGGATGGTCAAACGGAGTCCGGTTGAGTTGAATTTTGGTGAGTAGTTAGAAGACCCATGGATCTACATTCCCACCAAAATTTGTGCATATTGGAGTAGTAGTTTGGGAGATTTGAAGAGAAAACAAAAGGGTACAAAATCTGCAATTTCGCTGTGACTGCGATCATCCTTTGCATTAGACGGTTGTGTTTGTAATTCATGCCAAGAAATTACAACTTTTAGGTGTATTGCTGTTAGACAACCCTCCATACCCTTGAGAAGACTAATTGCACCCCTATGTGCCTTGCTTTTGCCCTCTCAGATTAGCAATGCGTGAGCAGTCCAGGTGTTCTAGAAGTCAAATTGTGCCCTTGCAATTCGAAAGTAATTAGAAAGGTGTCAAACCATAGATTTTTGGATTATGGTTTTTGAGATATTGATGGACCTAAGAATGGAAGCCTCGACGTCAAATATAGTTTAAGAAAGCGGGTTTTGCTACGATGCAAGTCAACCCAACTTGTTGTGCAACTGCACCACGAAGGCAAATTGTACTTAACATGCTTGGTAGTGAACTAGTCCCTAGTTTTGTGATTACTTGCAACTTGTGTTGCCCTCCAAGCCTCGCTAACATCCTTCTGCATCAATGGTTCTCCAATGCTGACATGCCTAAGGTGTCTTCCATGTGTTTTACCCAAGGGTTTGCCTCAGATACAACTCAGATAACTATTACCGTTTGGATATGAGAATTCCCTTAAATAATGGTCGTCGAGAACGCTGAGTCAACAGAGTCAGCTATCACATTCACTGCTCACTCAACAGACTCAGATAATACAGTGTCATTATCAGAGAAAGAGCACTATATATAAGGAACATTATGTAGCTTTCCATCAGTGACATCTAAGTGATTGCACCGCTATAACCAGTTTGGATATTGGTTAACTAGCTTCTCATACCCTCAAAGGATGTTTACCCCGTCTATGATCACATCCTTTATGAGAAGTTGTGCTCAAACCACTTTAGTAGAGAACTGCTTTTCAAACCTTGGGAACAAATATAGCATCGTTGCAAGGAATATCTGTCAACAGACTGTGGGCTAGTGCAAAGTCCATAGGTCTATGCTATATCCACTAGGGAAGTAGATGTTACAAGTATTTAGTCTACGCTTGTATCACTCTTCGTACATCGTGGACGAAGTACGCAGGACAGTGCTATCTTGGATTCCTTCCAATGTAACAATGCTTTATGGACGCCAACAAAAGAAATTCTTCAGACAACAACTTACGACAAAGAGCAAGTATCAGAAAGTGGTGTGACCAAATTAGCCTCTCTGATACTCCAAAGTTAAGTAGCCTAATGCTATCACTGATGTTGGAAACTGGATGACATGTTTCTCTTCCCTTAAAAGTCTTTCGCACCGAATCTCGGGACGCGATTCCTTTAAGGGGGGAGGGCTGTAACACCCCAGGTGTTGTCACTAGTTAAGCTATGGGTTTGAGCGCAAACATAACTAATTGAGTGACGATGAAGATGTCAAGGTCAAACCTTTGGAAATGAGCCCCAACCTAAACTCGTATATTGCACCCTTGCTTTACATGTAGGCCCTTTTCAGGATATATGCTTGGCTAGTGTTATTGGAATATCTTCATGTGTCTCACATCAATATCCATCTATATTGATCACTGGAAAAGTTTCATGAAGTTTGGAATCAAAAAGTCACATGAAATGATAAGTTATATCCTTATTGGAAAGACTTTACTAAGTGCTTCAATTGCACTATTAAGTGAATGGAAATGTAGGTCATCAACCAAACCTTGCAACCTTGCCCAAATGGCTCTAATTGAACTCCACAACAAAAGTCATGAAGGGTTCATGTTGAGCCGAGATCAAGAAAATGCATCAATCGGTCAATAACTCTAATTTAAGCTTTATAGTGACGATACTTTGACCTATGTTGACCACCAACTTACAGTGCTTGCATGGAGTTGCACCTTAAATAAAAGTTGAAGATTGAGTAGAGTATAACAAACTTTGTTTTTGGAACAAGAGCCATATCAGCTTGGAACTAAGTCAAACAGAGGCTCGAAAATTGAATCAGCGGCTGTTTTCAGACTTAGAATTTTTCTAAGTCTGGAATTCATCGTCGTCGCCATTGGCATTTCGCGTTCTCCAAATTTTGCTAAGCAACTTGAGTTGGTCCAAAAATAAAAGTTGAAGATTATATATTGGAGAAGAGCATATAAAAAGTTGGGCTAAGTTTGACTCCGTTTTGGTCCTCAATTTTGCGTTTACTTAACCGCTATCAAGGCACTGACACTGTCATTTTGGGGCTTAATTAGCCACTAACCTGCAGCCCTAATGGCCAATTACCCTTAACGAATGTTGGAGAGGACTTAGAGATCAGCCACTTTGCTTAAGGCGCCTAGAACCGAATATGCCCCGAAGATGCCCAAAACTTGGTTCAAATGTGGCCACGTCGTCGCCTGCCAGGTGCTCTGGGAAATTCCCCAAAGGGAGAGCGCGTGGCAACCATGCGCGAGCAGGGCGCCCCTGCCGCTGCCGCGTGCCTGCCTCTCTGTCTCGCCGCCTCGCGCCTTGCGCCTCCAAGACCGAGCGCCCGAGCGGCCCTCGCCTCCTCTCTCGCCTCTCCATCGCCCCTCTCACTCCCTGCCTCTCGCTTCGCTCCGCGCCGAGACGCGCGGCCGCCATGGGCGTCGCGGCTGAGCTTGCCGCCGCCGCGTCCTCGCTGCCCCCGGGTTTCCCCGAGTGCGCCATTGCCTTCTCAGTCATGCGCCGCTCCCCCTTCAACCATTGTCCGTTCACCGCAGCCGCCGTATCGCGCCGTCGCCGGAGCGCCTGTTGCGGCTGCCGCCTGAACGCGTGGCCGCGCTGCCTCAAGCTATCGCAGAGCAAGCCGTGGCCACCAGCAGGTGCGCGCGGGCCCGCTGGCACTTCACCGCCACTTCACCGCCGCTGGAAGGCCGTCACCGCCAGGCTGCCGTTTCTTCGACGCCGGTGTCGCCCGCTGCCGTGGCCAAGCCATCTCGGGCCACCTCTCGGCCATCCAAGACCACCAGCGAGTGCGGGAGGACACCCTGGTGCTCCTCCTCCACTTCACCGCCGCCGTTAAGCCTCCTCCGGCCGGATTCCGCGAGCCCCGACGACCTCCCTGTTCAAAATCCCGTCAGGGACCTCGCGCTCAAATTCGACTAAGTAAAGGGGCTTTTCTGCAGAACCATAGACTCAAGTGAATAGTACCTCGAGGACCTATTTGTTTTAAATCGGCTAAAAGTTTAGAAAATCATAGTAATTCATAGGAAATTCGTAAAATAGCAAATGAGGACTTTTTGGAATCCTTGTGAAATTCTCTATGCAATAGATCTATAATATTACATGTTTTACTTTAAAATTTTAGCTGTAAAAATATATTTATGGAGCTAGGTTTTTAATGCTAGTTGTATTTGTTTTTTTTTATAACTGTAGATCTAGGGCTTCAATTGAAGTGAAATTTTTGTGGCATGCTACTCATGTTATGTTTGATGTGTGATAAAAATTTCATGAGTATTGGATGAAGTATGAGTGAGTTATTGGTTTATCTTGCTCTCACATGATTTCTTGCTTTAGCGACTTGTCTTTTTCATAGAGGTTGCTATACATATCCAAATGGAGTGAAATTTGGACAGTAGACTATTGAGAGGATATGTGAGCCACTGTAATTTTTGTAGAATTTATTGTATACTTTTGGTATATGTTCCTTAAGTCACCTTGTTATCTAAAATAAATTAAGAAATGCATTAAAAGAATTTATTTGGTCATGGACACTAGGTTTTCTGGTGTTCTTTAGTCATGTGTGACATGTTGGTAAAGTTGGTTTTGCCCAATTATGTGTTTGCAACATAAGTTAATAATTATTTTCTTGCCGATGTGGTTTATGGACAGATCTGAGAACTTAGCAAAGTTCTTCATGATAATGTGCTTTGTTGTGAAACTTGTTTATACAAAAGTTGTAGATAATTCATGTATCTAGATACTGTTAAAATTTGGTGTCATTTTGCCAAGTAGTTTAAGAGTTACAACTGTTTAAAGTTAGAGTACATGATTTGTTGCTCTCTGTTTTGTATGAACCAGTTTCTGTAAAGGTATAATTTCGACCTACTTAACTTGTGAATCATGCTATGATGGTTACAGATGAAATGTAGATAATTTCATAAGATTTCCAAAATGTCTTCTTGCAAGTCATTTGGATTTGTGTAACTACAGTTATGCTTCTCGGAAGTTGCAATCAGTTTTATGTCCATGTCTGGACAGGTCTGAAACATCTACATGTTTGACCTGTTTAACTTTGTAATTCGCTTTTTATGTAAACATCAATCTTGTATACAATTTCTATGGATTTTCATAAAGTCTTAGATCATCCTTGTGGGATGTTTGTAGCTTAAGTTATGTTTGAAACAAGTGACTGTTTGCTGCTGTCCAAATCTGCTTGTATCTAGAATTGTTTGCTTCTACTTGCTCTTGTTTGTATGATTGCAAATGGTTATCTTGGACACCTAGAGTTAAGGTAGCATGCCTAAAATGTTTTGCTAAATTGTGAAGTACTTGATCATGTATAGCTAGCTGGTTGTATGACATGCTTATGTGTGTATAGTGTAACATATGCTTGTTTAGTATGCTTGTTGCATTCCTTCATGTGTATTCTTTATGTTCATGCATCGCATCTATGCATCTCATCCTAGGTACGCTTAGGTACAGCACGTGGACGGAGCGCATGATGTGGAGATGAGATTTATGGTGTATGGTGGACCTATCCCGAAGGTGGAAGGACTGGACAAGTGCTAGAGAAGGGAGATGCTCACTTAGCGAGTGTCGTCTACCTAACACCGACTTGTGTCGGATCCTGTGCAAGCCCCGAGCATATTAAGCCTCCTAATTTTCGAAATGCGATTACAATATTATTGTTACATATATATATTGTTGCATTAAGTTTAGGCGTTGGATGAAAACACTTGCTGCATTGGTTATCCAATCCTTGTCCGGATATTGATACCTCAATCCTATGTAGCTCGAGGCTCGTGTAGTGCTTAGCCACCTGCTAAACGCTGTAGAAGTCGGGTGATTTCCATCACTGCGAGATATAGGATGATACATGTGGCACGGTTGGCTATATTTTGCTATCGTGGAAAAGAACCATCTTAATTTGAAATGAAGACCGGACGGAGGCTTGCCGGTTTTGCGATGACTCCGTCTGTCGCGCTTAAGGACTGATTCTTGGAGCCTTTCCTGCTCATGTTGAACGCATGCCTCTCTCTTAGTTGGCCAGTGTCCGATGACCGACCATGCGGCCCGAGTAGCTCACCTCGGGCGGGAGTCGATAAGTATAAAGTGCGCCTCGGAAGGAGCCGTGGCGTGAGTCCAAGGCAAGTGATTTAAAAGTCCCGATCGTCCCGGCGGAAGGGTAATCCACGAGAGTCTTTGGGCGCCGATCGAACCCGCGAATTTGGTTCTGAGATGTTCCAAAGGTGACCCACGGCTACCCTTGCAAAGTATGCCGTGGTGAGAGTTAGGAATACCCCTCACACCGAGTTGTAATTCGATTCAATCGTCGTCTCTCCCTGTTAGTGAGAACTTGACGGGCTTATCTCCAATGTAGATACACTTAATACTTAATGGTTCGAAATGATGATATGATGATGACAGCCTTATTATACCTCTATATGGTTATTATTGTTTGCTTCTAATAAGTGGGTGTTCTAGTACAAAAGCTAATCTAGTGGACAGGTAAGTAATGATAAGCTTGATAATAAGTTTAAATTGGTTACTATACTCATAAGCTCTTTTATGCAACTGTGTCAAGCTAGCCCACCTGAAAAGCCTTGCATGATCCTTGGTGTCTTTTATTTCGCTTTTTGTCGGGTAGTCTAGTTGAGTACCTTCTCGTACTCGTGGTTTATCCCACCATGTTGCAGGTGAAGTTCTCGGCCTGTGAAGATGGTGGTTAACCGCCGGTGGCTCGGTGATTCTATAGTTACTTCTCATCTATATGCTTTTGTCGGATGATGTCACTTATGCTAGCAATGTATTTGGAACATATATTAATGTAATCTTTTGAAAGCTATGTTGTTTTCACTAATCGATTTTGAAACCCAAACTTGTACTTTTAATTGTGAACTCATTTGTAATATTATTTCCGCTGCAACCCTGCGTATGTGATGTGTATTTGCTTAATCACGCGATCTTGGTTGTGATGTTGATTTACCGAGGTCTTTCGGGACACTCGGCGGACTACCGGGTTTATATGAGTGAAAGTATGTGTGTGTCAACGTGTTAGCGGGGACAGCCGTACTTGATCTTGTATAAATTGGGCGGTTCTGTTACATCACGCTTCAAAGGTCCATCTCTTATAACTTAGCATCATTTGGTAGAAATTGACTCCTACACTTCCTATCAAAGCATATGTGCAAGCTACAATCCAAACTCTTAGCACATATGTAGGGGGAGCAATTGCTACTATTTGGAGTTCATGAAACTTGTCCATATTCTTTTACACATTATTAATATGCTTGGACAAGCAACATGGACTCAATTGAATTTCAATTCATATCTTTGTATAAGGGTTGTCATCAATTACCAAAAAGGGGGAGATTGAAAACTCTAGTTTGGTTTTGGTTAATTGATGAAACCCTAAGTGCTAACCTAGTTTATCAAAGTGATTATGAGATAGGTAGCACTACTCCAAGTGATGAAGAAATGGCGAAGATCATGACGATGGTAATGGCATGGTGATGATCAAATGCTTAAACTTAGAAAAGAAGAAAGAGAAAAACAAAAGGCTCAAGGCAAATGTATAAACTGTAGGAGCCATTTTATTTTAGTGATCGAGACACTTAGCGAGTGTGATCACATTTAGGATAGATAACCGTATTATTAAGAGGAGTGAAACTCGTATCGAAATGCGGTTGTCAAAGTGCCACTTGATGCTCTAACTCATTGCATATGCATTTAGGATCTAGTGGAGTGCTAACACCCTTGAAAATATTTATGAAAATATGCTAACACATGTGCACAAAGTGATACACTTGGTGGTTAGCACAGTTGAGCAAGGGTGGAGAAGTTAGAAGTAAAAATGAGTTAGTGTCGCTGGTTATACAGTGACTGGACGCTGGACCTCTGAGGGACTGGCGCGTCCGGTAATGTGTAACAGTGAGATGCTGGCATCGGTCTACTGACCGGACGCTGGGTCGCTCGGCGACCAGACGCTGAAGGGTTGCGTCCGCTCAAGTGGTCGGTCTGCACAATGCTTAGGGTTAAGCACAGGACGCTGGGCTATGTCCGATCAAGATGACCGGACGTGCCCGGTCGATAAAAATCAATTTTGGACCCTTACTGGAAATGACCGGACGCTGAGGGTCTCAGCGTCCGGTCAACTGACCGGAGCGTCCGATCGGTCAAGGCAGATGACCGTTGGAGTCAGACACATGGCTCACTACGAGCGACCGGACGCTGGGGGCTCAGCGTCCGGTCAACTGACCGGAGCGTCTGGTCAGTCCGTGTTATGCCCAGTGAAGGGGTATAACGGCTATATTTAGTGGGGGCTTCTATTTAAGCCCCATGGCCGGCTATAGCTCATATCTTTGGCCATTTCCATTGACATAGCAACCTTGTGAGCTTAGCCAAAGCCCTCCCACTCATCTCCATCATTGATCCATCATCATTGTGATATTGGGAGAGAATCCAAGTGCATTGCTTGAGGGATTGCATCTAGAGGCACTTGGCATTCGTGTTGCGCTGCGGATTTCGCTTGTTTCTCTTGGTGGTTGCCACCACCTAGACGGCTTAGAGCAGCGGTGGAGGATTGGCACGAGTTGGTGATTGTTCGTGGCCATCTCCGGTGATTGTAAGGGGAGTTGTACCTTCCCCGACGGAATGCCGAAAGGTAACTCTAGTAAATTGCTTGTGTCATTGAGTTACCTCACTTGTGGGTATATTCTTGCGGTGTCCTATCGTGTGGACGAGGTTTGTGAAACACCTCATAGCCGCCGAACCACCAAGTGTTGGTCGACACAACGGGGACGTAGCGTGTTGGCAAGCACGTGAACCTCGGGAGAAAATCGAGTGTCTCTTGTCTTTGGCATTCTCTCGGTGATTGGATATATATTCATCTTGTGATTGGTTCATCCCCTACACGGCGGTATAATCACCCTACTCACTTATTTACTTTCTTGCAAACTAGTTGATACAAGCTCTTTAGTGTAATTGGAATTAAGAGCTTGTTTCATTATTTACATTCATCTAGTTGAGCTCTTTAGAGTAGCAAGATTGAGAGCTCTTAGTGAGTAGTTACATAGCAAGTTTGTGTGCCTAAGTAATCATTGCAACTAGAATTGTTGGATAGGTGGCTTGCAACCCTTTAGAGCTAGAGCAAGTTTGCATTACGCCATTTGTCATACTAATCAAATTGCTCTAGTTGACTTGTAGCTTTCAAATAGGCTATTCACCCCCCTCTAGCCATATTAGGACCTTTCACCGGCCTCCACTCCTGGGTAGATATCCACGTTGGGAGAATTTCCCTGGTGCTGTTTGGCATGCTGCTGTCAAGGGAGTGCTATTTTATGTAACAATCTAAGAATTCTTTTGGTAAAAATGACTACACAATTGAACCAAAGTGCCGTATGTCCAACGCATGGAAAACGAGGTCCCTGCAGTCTTGCAGCCAAAGTACGGCAATAAAATTGAAAACAGCCTTAGAAAATCAAGAAAAAACAGAATTTTTTGAAAAATATGTGGAAATCACCATAGATTAATGCCAACCACAACATTTTTATGAACATGCATGGAAAATCACAAGACCAAAATTCTTTGACATAGTCCAATACATACAAAATTTAATTCAAGTGGCAAATTCAACCTAGCTAATCCATTCGTCACCAAATCATAGATCGTCTCCATCCAGATATCCAAGACATATATCGAAAATAAATTATGGTTTAATTCCTTTTCATAAGCTTTTCATAGGCATTGTAGCTGCATTTTTCTTCTGAAATCATATATTGCTTCCACCAAGAGCTCTGCAAGTGAACACAAGAAAACACATTAGTAGCTAGAGACATACCTAAAGTAAACTAATCAAAGTTTCATAAACTGAAAGTCGAAGTTTACTAGAGAGCTGCTTTGGTGTTTCTATTACTGAAAAACAAAGTTTCAGAAACTACACAAAACTCTGGTTTCAAAAACAGCACAGAACATCACCTCTAGGAAGTTTCCAAAAATGAACCAAATCAAAACCAAAAGAGCTTGCTCTAAACAGCAAACAAACAAAGCATACATGTGAAAAAAAACAGACATCCTAGTTACATGTGAAAAAAAAGTTTCATGCGAAAATAAACTACATTTTATTTTCAGCAACTCGCAGCCACTCACTCCAGATGGTAACATATCCACAACAATCACACAGATTCTGGAATAAAAAATACAGGCCTTTACGTGTATCTTAGGCAAAACCTGCACTTCTTAGGCCCTGTTTGGTTACCCCTTCTAAAAGTTTTAGGAGCTAAAATCTAGATAGAATATGTCTAAAGAACCAAACACCCCTTCCTAAAACCTCCTAAAAGTTTTAGGAGGCTGGTTTTTCTTTAGAAGCTCCACCCCCTCCTAAAACCTCCTAAAGTTCTTCCTGGACCTCCACTACCCCTTATTTATTGCCCCCTCCCCCTCTCTCTCTCTCCTAAAAAAGGGTAAAAGTGTCTTTGTTCAACAACATTTATTGCTTTTAGTCAGTTTTAGGAGGTGCAACCAAACACTCTTTTAGAAGGTTTTAAAAGGCTACCTAAAACTTTTAGGAATTAAAGTTTTAGGAGCTCGGAACCAAACAGGGCCTTGCTCTCTAAAAATAAACTGCAGAGAGATCCGTGCAGCCAAGCTAGAGTTTTTGTGGCAAGATTTCCTTGGATATGACTAAGTTATTGTTATGGCAAGTGGAGCCGGCCCAGGGGCCCACGCGGTACTGTAGCGACGCGGTACTGTAGCGCGTGAACAGATTAGATTAGATTGTTTGGTTTGTTAAGAAAGAGATATGTGGTCTGGTTTGTTAAGAAAGATATATGTTAGATTGATTCAGTTAGGATATTTTCTTAGGGGTCAAGCCAGTTATCTCTATAAAAGAGAACCATGTATCAGTTATAATCAAGGAAGAAGCAACAATTAAGTTGCTGGCTTCCCCTAGGAGCCAGCCGTTCCCTGCCTTCTCTCCCTCGCGTGAACAGTACCCTTGGGTACTGTAGCCTCCCTCAGCTCTCTCTCCCTCTCAATCCTAGCAGCTACATAACAATCTAGTATCAGAGATCTCTGGTTCGATCATGTCCACCCGCTGCCACCAGCGTCTTCGTCGACGCTGCTGCCACATATCAGCGCGCTGGCATCCTCAGGGGCGATCACGCCCTCTGCCCCGGCGCCATCGTCTCCCACCGCCCTCGTCCTCACCCCGGAGCAGATGACGGCCGCAATCCTAGAATTACGGTAGGCCATGGCGGGCATCAGGGCCTTCCTCGCTGCGACCACGACGCCGGTCATGTCATACCAGTATGGGATGCCCTACGACGGGACTGCGACGACCTCGTTCCTAGCCATGCCACCACCGCCCCAGGGTGTTCCCATCCAGCAGATCAAGTTCCCGCCGTCGCCATCACCGCTTCTGGCTTGGATCGCCGGTTCGTCGAAACCCATCTACACGACGCCCAGTATCCAGCCACACCTATCGCCGCTCCCGGCCACCGGGGCTGTCTTGGCATCTGGCGGCGCCCTGGCTCCGGGCGCCCTCTGGTGTTTTGACCTAGCATTAAAAAATTTGACATGTCATCACATGCATTGCAAAGCATTCATAAAGTACAAAAATTTGAATGCATTCACTAAATAAGCTTTATTTCATAAGTTGTTATTTTATGTGATGCAATGTGATTCAAAACTCTGAATCAAAATCATGACTACAAGGGTCAAAATTCATGTGATCATGTGAGACCATGTGTTAATTGACTCAAATAACCCTAATGGGGCATGTTACTGGTCAAAAATCAAAGTTAAGTCAAAGGGAAAACAAATTAAATTTGAATTCAACTTCAAATTATAAAAGTCCTTTTTGCCTCTTTTGTATATTTCAAAATCCATTTGGAATTTGGGGGTGTGACAAAAAGCAAAGTTGAAGCTTATTTAATAAGGATCAACTTTGGCATTCAAAGTTTTTAAAGTTTACATATAAAATTTGGAGTAATTTTGAAATGATTTAAATGCTCAAATGCACCCCAAATTCAAATTTCAAGATGGAGCCAGAATTTGAAAATGTTCCTTGAAGCAAAGTTGTAGAGTTTGAAAAGTTGAGAAACTTTCATTTTTGGAGATTTTCAACTTCTTTGGAAAATTTGTCATTAATTTGCAAAATAAACGCAGTGGCAATTCTGTAAATACTTTAAAAATCAAAACCAAGCCGAGCGCCACCTCCCTGCTTGCCGCCGACGCCACGCAGCTGCCACCACCGATCATTTTTCGCCGCTTTCTCGTGCGGTGACACGCAGCAGGCTCCGTGGTGAGCTCGTGCGTGAGCTGTCGACGCCGGACGCGTCCTTTCCTGCTATAAATAGGAGCACCGCCGCCGCCGTCATCCTCCTTTTTCCTCTCTGCTCTGCTCTGCCACTGATCAGCTCCGCCACTCGCCGTAGCCGCCGTCGAACCACGTCCGTCGTGCCTAGCTACACCAGCGTGATCGCCTCGACTTTGCGCTCCTCTTCGGCTTGCTCGCATCGCTTGGGTTGGCCAGAATCGCCCGGCGCAACGCGTTCTTCCCCGTGACCGGCCGGAGATCCGCCACCATCGACCTCACCGTGGCCACGTCGTTCTAGTTCGTCTCCGCCTTCACCAAGCACACCGGCGTGATCGTGGTGAGCTCCTAAGCGTGATGCTCGCTTTGTTTTAGCCTCTACTGCATCGTAACCGTAGTTACGTCATGCGCCGTTGTGCCCGCGCCGCCATGGCCGGCGTGGAGCTCTCTCCGGTGCGCCTGCTGCCTTTCTGAAGGTTGGGATAGATTCGTGGGGTGGGGTAGGTTATACAAGTGCGGTCCACCTCGCCGGAGCATCATCGTCGGCGCGTTTTGGCCGACCGGTGATGGCAGCACCGCCGTATCCTTGTTCTGTGTCACTGACGAGCGGGGCCTGGCTGTCAGAGAGAGAGAGAGAATAGTGAGATTTGGTTATTTCTGAATTTTGAATAGTGCTAAAACTTTGAAAATTGGTAGGAAAATAATTACAGCTCCAAAAATTCTAAAAATTTGTGTGTAGCTTCTGTACATGTTCTATTATGGTTTAAAATTATGAAACTTGAAATTTGAATAAATTTTTAATGTTTAAAAATTCAGTCAATTAATTGATAAATGCAATTTTGATAATTTTTGTAGGCCACTGTATAACTCCAAAAATTATGAAATTTATTTTGGTACACTAATTTGTCATGAGGAATCTTGCATAAAATTTTGAGGTCATTTGGAACAAGTTCATTTTTGAGCTTAATTCCAAATTAATTCAAAAATGGATAAAAGCAAACCCTAAGTGTTGGTTTAGAGTTTGATCTTGTTTGGGTCATGTTTTTTGACCAGTAGGGTTTCAAGATCAATTTGGTCAAGTCACTTAGGTCATAAACCCTAGATGTTAGTGTCAATTAGTTTTGTTGACTTGCAACTATACCGTGAAGGAAAGTTGTATTCAAGGTGTTGTTATATTTCATGCACCATGAAAGCATCATGTTTACATTATCATCATGTTGAAGCATATGTTATTATTTCGTGTAGAATCCGAGAGTGAACCGATTCTAGTTGAGCAAGTTATGGAAGAATCCTCGGTTGTCTCGGGATTTGATATTTGTGGTACTGATCCGGAACCCGAGATCGTCAACGAAGGCAAGCCCCGGTTTATGCATTAAACCATTACCTTGTTTACTTTGAAAAGTTTATCACCTATGTTACTTATTGCATTAAGTTAATTAATTCAAATGTTACCTACTTGATGCATTGCCTACCTTGTTAATTGTTTACCATCCTTGAAGATGTTTTCATTTACAAAGGCGTAGAATTGCTTAGTATGCTTTATGGTAGGCTTTCAAAGTAAAAGTTTCGATACAATCAAAGATGGCATACTGGCCAAAGAAAGAAAGAAGATAGAATGAACTAGAGACTAGTCGGGTGACTTATCTTGAATGTTGGATAATGTTGCCGACTATGTCGCTTAAAGGCCACTCATTGTGGATCTTCTGAACGAGACACTTTGTAGTACTGGTCACATACTCTGGTAAGCCTACTTCGGCTAATCCAATACTAAGACGAATGCCCACGCACTGGGAGTGGTGAGATGGCGGGAGTAGCGTGTACCCTCGTGGGTTGAATGTGGCTGGATTTGAGGCGTGCTGTGCTCTCGGGTGGCGTGGAGATAGCTTAGTATGGGAAGATCCGGTAGCGAGGTTGATATATGCAAGATTAAGTTCTACATATATCGTGTGATAAGGAATCCGCAGCTGGGACTTGAATCAATTTGAATTGCCGATGCTCCATGGATATGGAGACTCGATTCATTACAGAAGCAATGCAGGACTGGTGAATTACTAAAACATGAGAAAAAGAATGGAATGAGAAAGATTGGAACATGGGATATGAACACTTAGTTTGAAATAATGAACCAAAGTACTTAGGGGTAAAACTTGAAAATAGGATAAAAAATATTAAGCTTTTGGCAAAGAACTTTTGAATCTTGCTACATCCTTACCTTGACCCAACACCTGCATCCCTAAGACCTTCGCCCCTTTTTCGTCGGGTCAGTCTTGTTGAGTACTTTTGTACTCAGGGTTTGTTAACCCTTGTTGCAGGTGAGTCGCATGCGCAGGCTTGTTTTGGTCCCTGCTGCATGTCAGTGTTTGAAGTCGATGACGATGAGGAATGATGAATGGCCTTTGGACAAGGCACTAGTTTGTGTGAAATAAATAATGTTAATGTAATATTATCCCACTACTATAGTTGTATGACACTTATGGTTTTGTAAGTTTGAAACAACTGGTTTGTAATATTAAAAACTTAAGTCTTCCGCTTTATAATGTCTGGTATGTATATCGAAAACTCTTGTAATCTGCAATGTCTGTGATTGGGATCCTGTTTGAAAAAGATTCGTGGATGATTCGGGTTTCCCGAGGACACCTGACAGACCTGTTAAGTTGCTGGGAACTCGTGTATGCTATCAGAGGTCTGTTGAGACATCGATAGGTGCACGTGGGCCCGATTTATTAGGAGGTTCTGCCATAGCTGGTATCAGAGCTAGTCCTATCTAAGATCATGGTAGGTTACTTTTGAAAACCTTCAAACTAATTTGGATCAAAGAAATTAAACTTGATATTTTGAGTTCAAATTTCTTTCTTCTTACCTCTGATCTTGCCTCAATCCTATCTTATTTGAAAGTTGTGGTGGATAATATGATTAGGTTTGTCCTATATATTAAAAATCTAGTACTTTTGATTGTATAAATCTTTTGTACTCAGATTCGTAAGATCGATTCATGCATCATGCTTGAACACCTTGCATAATAATTCCCCTTAAAAGTGGTTGGGTAAGTAATGTCAATCCCATTCTTGCTAACCTCCATTATCCTCAAGCTATCCTTATAGTCCTACCCTAACTTCTACAGGGTATGGCAAAGACCAAGATAACCGCACGCAAGTCCACTGGACCTCACGGAGTCCATCGTCACCAGTTGGCACCGCGTAACCATGAGCTTGGTGAAGGAAGTTCCAAGACCATAGGAGATGGAGAATCTTCAAACAATTCCGCCAACATCGAGAACCTTAACAAGGAGCTCAACACTCTTCGTCGAGCTCATGCCAAAGATCAAGAGAAGCTGGCGGAAATGGAAAGGGCCATCACCATGACCATGGAGCTGTGGAATGAAGCCTGGACACAAGAGGATGCGGTCAACGAATGCATCCATGAGTTGGAGTTTTACGTAGAAGACCTGGAGATGGACAATGCCATTCTTCATGAGAATGTCCACATGATGTACGCTCAACTTCATCCTCCGCATAGGGATGGTGAAGTTACAGATGAAGAAATGATTGTAGATCCAGGAGAAGTCGAGAATGAAGAAGAGGAGGAGGACCCTGAGGAGTTAGTGTACTTCTCAGATGAAGATGAAGTTTTGTCCGATATGGACACGGACGCTAATGACTGAGAGCTTGGAGTAGAAATAGTTCTTTTACTGCTTTTCTAGTAAACTAGGGTTGTCTTGTGGGATACAAGACATGTAATATAAATAAGTAACCCTTTGTAGCATGAAACCTTTTAACTGCTTTCAATAAAATAATAATGTAAATAAACATGTCTCTCTAACAGATGCCTCGTCATAACACCCGAACTGGTGCAAGTACCTTGCAAGACAATGATGAAGTCCCAAATCCTCCACCAATGCCTCTGACCATGGCAGATGCCATAACCGCACTCGTATATGCAACGGCAGAGAATGCTAGGTTGTTAAGGGAAATGGCTCAGAATCAACAGGCACCACACCCTAATCATGGCCGCCGTAATAATGGAAATGACGAGTCAAACTATATTGATTTTACGGACACACGTCCGCCTGTGTTCTCTAAGGCAGAAGAGCCTTTAGAAGCAGATGATTGGCTCCGGACAATGGAGCAAAAGTTTGAGCTGATTCGCTGTACCGAGATTCAGAAGCCAAGGTTTGCGGCACAACAACTCCGAGGAGCTGCTGGTGCCTGGTGGGCAAATTTGGTAGCTGTACAGTCCGCTGGTCACCAAACCACCTGGATAGAGTTTAAGGATGCCTTCAGGGCACATTATATTTCAGATGGTGTGATGACCATGAAGTTAGAAGAGTTCCTGGCTCTTAAGCAAGGGGAGCACCCGGTGATGCACTATGTTGGGCGTTTCAATCACCTGTCGCAGTATGCTATAGAGTATGTGAATACTGACAGGAAGAAGAAGAATCATTTCATGAGAGGCCTGAACACCAAACTTTAGACCATGATGGCAACTTGTGGCAGCGCAACTTATCATGAGACTGTCAACATTGCTATCGCTTCAGAGGAGAATTACCGCCGACACAAGGAGGCAAAGAAAAAGAGAGCATTTGCTTCCGGATCGTCAAGTGGAAAGCGTCAAAAGGTGGTCTACCATCCTCAGAATCATGGCCGTGCACCATTTCGCCCACAACAAAGCCAAAGCAGGCAGCAAATCTTTATTCGCCCTGCAACTAATATGCCTTATCCTAATCAAGCACCGCAGCAGCAAAATAATACAAATAATGCAAACCGCACTGCTACTTCCCAGAATCACAATTATCCATGTTATAATTGTGGTAAACCCGGACACTTTTCCCAAGAATGTCCGTATCCCAGGAAGAGTAATCCTAATGTACCTAAAGCCCCTGTTACTCAAGCTCAAAATCAGTACAAGGGCAATGCTCAGAACAGTCAGAAAGATCAAGCTAAGAAGAAAACTTGAAGGGTCTTCTATACTCAGGTGGAATCTATTCCAGAAGGAGAACCAGAAATGATTGGTATGTTTTCCGTAGCTAAGCACCCTGCAATTACCTTATTTGATTCCGGTGCATCCCATACATTCATCAATCGTACATTTGTTGTGAAGCATGGGATAACTATTGGGGAAATAAAAGAACCATATCATATACAGTCGCCCGAGGGACGACTCTATACAAGGGAGATAGTTCAGCATGTACCTATTGATTTGGGAGGACATGAGTTCCCTACCAGCATGCTGATATTAAAGGATCAAGATATAGATGTGATCCTTGGTATGAACTGGTTAACTCAACACGGGGTTGTCATAGATGTCATGTGTAGAACCATAAAGGTAAATGTACCTGGCAGCAAAACCCAACTTCTCATCCAACTTCCCTTTCCTAAGAGTACAGTTGGAACAGTCTATGCAACTACTATTGAAGAAGCCAAGAACATTCCTGTGGTATGTGAATTTACGGAT
Organism: Miscanthus lutarioriparius; assembly: GCA_904845875.1. NCBI lineage: Eukaryota > Viridiplantae > Streptophyta > Magnoliopsida > Poales > Poaceae > Miscanthus > Miscanthus lutarioriparius. The sequence continues at coordinate 137,760,300 of CAJGYO010000007.1, read as the reverse complement.
ATTTTTCCCAATGATCTGCGTGGACTGCCACCAGACCGAGATGTGGAGTTTAGAATTGACCTAAAACCAGGAACGGCACCTGTATCCAAAAGAGCATATAGGATGCCACCCAAAGAACTAGCAGAATTAAAAATGCAACTACAAGAGTTGTTAGACAAGGGTTTCATTCAACCCAGTTCATCACCTTGGGGATGCCCTGCTATCTTCGTGAAGAAGAAGGACCAAACATTAAGGTTATGTGTTGACTATCGGCCGTTAAATGAAGTCACCATAAAGAACAAATACCCCTTACCCCGAATTGATTTGCTATTTGATCAACTTGCGGGAGCTAAGGTGTTCTCAAAGATAGACTGAGATCAGGCTATCACCAGATTAAGATCAGACGAGAAGATGTGCCGAAGACAACGTTTACTACCCGATATGGTCTATATGAGTATTTAGTTATGTCTTTTGGGCTGACCAATGCCCCGGCTCATTTCATGTACCTGATGAACTCAGTTTTCATGCCCGAGTTGGATAAGTTTGTAGTGGTATTCATTGATGACATTCTTATCTATTCTAAGAGCAAAGAAGAACATGCGGAACATCTCCGCATTGTTCTACAACGATTAAGAGACCACAATTTATATGCCAAATTCAGCAAATGTGCATTCTGGTTAGAGAAAGTACAATTTTTGGGTCATGTGTTACTTGCTGAAGGTATAGCTGTTGATCCGAGCAAGGTAGAAGAAGTCCTTGACTAGAAAGCACCTACCACTGTTCATCAAGTTCGCAGTTTTCTAGGGTTGGCAGGTTACTATCGTCGGTTCATCCCTGACTTCTCCAGAATTGCGAAGCCAATTACTAGACTGTTGAAAAATCAAACTAAGTTTGTATGGTCAACAGAATATGAGAAGGCCTTTCAAACATTAAAGAAGCTGCTGACAACAGCACCAGTATTAGCACAACCTGATATCGAGAGGCTGTTTGATATCTATTGTGATGCGTCTGGAATTGGTATTGGCTGTGTTCTTATGCAAGAAGGCAGAGTCATAGCATATGCTTCCAGACAACTCAAGAAGCATGAAGAACATTATCCCACCCATGATCTTGAATTAGCCAATGTTGTTCATGCACTCAAGGTTTGGCGACATTATTTATTGGGCAATATCTGTCATATCTATACGGATCACAAAAGTTTGAAATATATCTTCACTCAGTCTGAGCTGAATATGAGGCAAAGAAGATGGTTAGAACTTATCAAAGATTATGACTTAGAAGTGCATTATCATCTGGGCAAGGCTAATGTGGTTGCCGATGCCCTGAGTCGCAAGAGTCATTGCCATTGTCTGACAGTGAAACCTATGCAACGAACATTGTGTCAAGAGATGGAGCATCTGAATTTACAAATCGTAGAACAAGATTCCCTGTCCAATATTGCAGTTGAGTCCACTATCAAAGATCAGATCATTACTGCTCAACAGAAAAGTAAGGGTATAGCCCATATCAAAGATAAAGTCAGATCTGCAAAACCAACATGTTTCAATATTGATGAATCCAATGTCGTATGGTTCAAAGATAGATTGGTAGTACCCAAAAGTCCGGAGCTGCAAAAGCAGATTCTTGATGAAGCTCATTCTACAAGATACTCCATTCATCCGGGTAGCAACAAAATGTATCATGATCTAAGAATGAGATATTGGTGGACCAAAATGAAAATAGAAATAGCTCAATATGTGGCCAAATGTGATACTTGTCAGAGAGTCAAAGCGGTTCACCTGAAGACTGCAGGTCCACTACATTCATTGTCAGTTCCATCTTGGAAGTGGGAAGATATCTGTATGGACTTCATCGTGGGATTGCCTTGGACATCTGCAGGCTACAATTCAATATGGGTTATTGTTGATCGCCTAACCAAGATAGCACATTTATTACCAGTCAGAGATAAATATCGAGCGGAACAGTATGCAAAGCTTTATCTTGATATAATCTTTAGTCTGCATGGGGCACCCAAGACCATCGTCTCTGATAGAGGGTCGTTGTTCGTATCCAAGTTTTGGAAAAGTTTACATGAGTCTTTGGGAACCAAACTTATCCGCAGTTCTGCTTATCATCCGCAAACAGATGGACAGACTGAGAGGGTAAATCAAATTCTTGAAGATATGTTGAGAGCATGTGTTCTTTCCTATGGTGCTATATGGGATGAATGCCTTCCCTTAGTTGAATTCTCATATAACAATAGCTATCAAGAGAGTATTAAAATGGCACCATTTGAAGCATTGTATGGCCGTAGATGCTAGACACCTTTAAATTGGTCAGAAGCTAGAGAATGTTGGTTCTTTGGACCGGATGTGGTCAAGGAAGCTGAAGAGAAAGTTAAACTCATACAAGCTAATATAAAGGTAGCTCAATCCCGATAGAAAAGCTATGCTGATAAGAGGAGACGACCGTTAGAATTCATAGTAGGAGATCATGTCTACCTCAAGGTATCGCCGATGAAAGGAGTTCATCGTTTTGGGATTCGGGGAAAGTTGGCGCCCCGTTATGTCGGTCCTTTTTAAATCCAATAACGATGTGGACCAGTCGCCTATCGCGTCAAGCTACCAGATCACATGTCAGCTGTGCATGATATCTTCCATGTATCCCAGTTAAAGAAGTGTCTTCAAGTACCTGACCAAGTGATCGACTTTGGTGATGTAGAACTAGCACCTGACTTGACTTATGCCGAGTACCCCATTAGAGTCTTAGATCAGAAAGATCGAGTCACTCGAAGACGTACAATCAAGTTCTACAAAGTACAATGGAACCAACACACTAAAGAAGAAACTACTTGGGAATCCGAGGATTACTTAGAAGAAAACTTTCCTGACTTTTTTGCTTCTATCTAGTTGCAATACCTTGTCTATATTGTAACTTATCTCGTTTGTCAAAAGAATGGAAAACCCCCTCACTAGCCTTTTTGAATAAAGTTATGATGTGTTAGCTTGACATATTTCCTTTTCCATTACTTAATCCTAAGTTTTAAATCTCGGGACGAGATTTCTTTAAGGAGGAAGGGTAGTAACACCTCTGGTGTTTTGACCTAGCATTAAAAAATTTGACATGTCATCATATGCATTGCAAAGCATTCATAAAGTAGAAAAATTTGAATGCATTCACTAAATAAGCTTTATTTCATAAGTTGTTATTTTATGTGATGCAATGTGATTCAAAACTCTGAATGAAAATCATGATCACAAGGGTCAAAATTCATGTGATCATGTGAGATCATGTGTTAATTGACTCAAATAATCCTAATGGGCCATGTTACTGGTCAAAAATCAAAGTTAAGTCAAAAGGAAAACAAATTAAATTTGAGTTCAACTTCAAATTATAAAAGTCCTTTTTGCCCCTTTTGTATATTTCAAAATCCATTTGGAATTTGGGGGTGTGACAAAAAGCAAAGTTTAAGCTTATTTAATAAGGATCAACTTTGGTATTCAAAGTTTTTAAAGTTTACATATAAAATTTGGAGTAATTTTGAAATGATTCAAATGCTCAAATGCACCCCAAATTCAAATTTCAAGATGGAGCCAGAATTTGAAAATGTTCCTTGAAGCAAAGTTGTAGAGTTTGAAAAGTTGAGCAACTTTCATTTTTGGAGATTTTCAACTTCTTTAGAAAATTTGTGAGTAATTTGCAAAATAAACGCAGTGGCAATTCTGTAAATACTTCAAAAATCAAAACCAAGCCGAGCGCCACCTCCCTGCTTGCCGCCGGCGCCACGCAGCTGCCACCGCCGATCGTTTTTCGCCGCTTTCTCGTGCGGTGACACGCAGCAGGCTCCGTGGCGAGCTCGTGCGTGAGCTGTCGACGCCGGACGCGTCCTTTCCTGCTATAAATAGGAGCACCGCGGCCGCCGTCATCCTCCTTTTTCCTCTCTGCTCTGCTCCACCACCGATCAGCTCCGCCGCTCGCCATAGCCGCCGTTGAACCGCGTCCGTCGTGCCTAGCTACACCAGCGTGATCGCCTCGACCTTGCGCTCCTCTTCGGCTTGCTCGCATCGCTTGGGTTGGCCGGAATCGTTCGGCACAACGCGTTCTTCCCCGTGACCGGCCGGAGCTCCACCACCATCAACCTCACCGTGGCCACATCGTTCCAGCCTGTCTCCGCCTTCACCAAGCACACCGGCGTGATCGTGGTGAGCTCCTGAGTGTGATGCTCGCTTCGTTTTAGCTTCTACTGCATCGTAACCATAGTTACGTCGTGCGCCGTCGTGCCCGCGCCGCCATGGCCGGCGTGGAGCTCTCTCCGGTGCGCCTGCTGCCTTTCTAAAGGTTGGGATAGATTCGTGGGGTGGGGTAGGTCATACAGGTGCGGTCCACCTTGCCGGAGCATCACCGCCGGCGCGTTTTGGTCGACCAGTGATGGCAGCGCAGCCGTATCCTTGTTCTGTGTCACTGACGAGCGGGGCCTGGCTGTTAGAGAGAGAGAGAATAGTGAGATTTGGTTATTTCTGAATTCTGAATAGTGCTAAAACTTTGGAAATTGGTAGGAAAATAATTACAGCTCCAAAAATTCTAAAAATTTGTGTGTAGCTTCTGTACATGTTCTATTATGGTTTAAAATTATGAAACTTGAAACTTGAATAAATTTTTAATGTTCAAAAATTCAGTCAATTAATTGATAAATGCAATTTCCATAATTTTTGTAGGTCACTGTATAACTTCAAAAATTATGAAATTTATTTTGGTACACTAATTTGTCATGAGGAATCTTGCATAAAATTTTGAGGTCATTTGGAACAAGTTCATTTTTGAGCTTAATTCCAAATTAATTCAAAAATGGATAAAAGCAAACCCTAAGTGTTGGTTTAGAGTTTGATCTTGTTTGGGTCATGTTTTGTGACCAGTAGGGTTTCAAGATCAATTTGGTCAAGTCACTTAGGTCATAAACCCTAGATGTTAGTGTCAATTAGTTTTGTTGACTTGCAACTATACCGTGAAGGAAAGTTGTATTCAAGGTGTTGTTATATTTCATGCACCATGAAAGCATCATGTTTACATTATCATCATGTTGAAACATATGTTATTATTTCATGTAGAATCTGAGAGTGAACCGATTCTAGTTGAGCAAGTTGTGGAAGAATCCCCGGTTGTCTCAGGATTTGATATTTGTGGTACTGATCCGGAACCCAAGATCGTCAACGAAGGCAAGCCCCGGTTTATGCATTAAACCATTACCTTGTTTACTTTGAAAAGTTTATCACCTATGTTACTTATTGCATTAAGTTAATTAATTCAAATGTTACCTACTTGATGCATTGCCTACCTTGTTAATTGTTTACCATCCTTGAAGATGTTTTCATTTACAAAGGCGTAGAATTGCTTAGTATGCTTTATGGTAGGCTTTCAAAGTAAAAGTTTCGATACAATCAAAGATGGCATACTGGCCAAAGAAAGAAAGAAGATAGAATGAACTAGAGACTAGTCGGGTGACTTATCTTGAATGTTGGATAATGTTGCCGACTATGTCGCTTAAAGGCCACTCATTGTGGATCTTCTGAACGAGACACTTTGTAGTACTGGTCACATACTCTGGTAAGCCTACTTCGGCTAATCCAATACTAAGACGAATGCCCACGCACTGGGAGTGGTGAGATGGCGGGAGTAGCGTGTACCCTCGTGGGTTGAATGTGGCTGGATTTGAGGCGTGCTGTGCTCTCGGGTGGCGTGGAGACAGCTTAGTATGGGAAGATCCGGTAGCGAGGTTGATATATGCAAGATTAAGTTCTACATATGTCGTGTGATAAGGAATCCCCAGCTGGGACTTGAATCAATTCGAATTACCTGTGCTCCGCGGATATGGAGACTCGATTCATTACAGAAGCAATGCAGGACTGGTGAATTACTAAAACATGAGAAAAAGAATGGAATAAGAAAGATTGGAACATGGGATATGAACACTTAGTTTGAAATAATGAACCAAAGTACTTAGGGGTAAAACTTGAAAATAGGATAAAAAATATTAAGCTTTTGGCAAAGAACTTTTGAATCTTGCTACATCCTTACCATGACCCAACACCTGTATCCCTAAGACCTTCGCCCCTTTTTCATCGGGTCAGTCTTGTTGAGTACTTTTGTACTCAGGGTTTGTTAACCCTTGTTGCAGGTGAGTCGCATGCGCAGGCTTGTTTTGGTCCCTGCTGCATGTCAGTGTTTGAAGTCGATGACGATGAGGAATGATGAATGGCCTTTGGACAAGGCACTAGTTTGTGTGAAATAAATAATGTTAATGTAATATTATCCCGCTACTATGGTTGTATGACACTTATGGTTTTGTAAGTTTGAAACAACTGGTTTGTAATATTAAAAACTTAAGTCTTCCGCTTTATAATCTCTGGTATGTATATCAAAAACTCTTGTAATCTGCAATGTCTGTGATTGGGATCCTGTTTGAAAAAGATTCGTGGATGATTCGGGTTTCCCGAGGACACCCGACAGACCTGTTAAGTTGCTAGGAACTCGTGTACGCTATCAGAGGTCTGTTGAGACATCGATAGGTGCACGTGGGCCCGATTTCTTAGGAGGTTCTGCCACAGCCCCCTGTTCCACGGCGGCAGCCTGATGCCGACACTCTTCGCCGTGTCGCCCTCGCTGGATAGCACGGGCGCGGCGCCCTCGACCGCCGCACAGGCCCCGTTGGAGTTCGCCACATCACCAATGAAGGCCCCGGCTGCCATAACTCCGGCAGTCTCATCACCAGCTTTGCCAACAACCCCACTAGCACTAGTGTCACCAATGCAGGCGATCATCCATGCACCGACATTGGCGGTAATTGGTGCCTTTGTCGCTGCCTCTATGAGCCACAACACCGATCCCTCGAGCAGGGCCGTGGCTGTTTGCATGCGTTTATTCTCCGTCGGCTCAGCAGCAGGCCTTCAAAGCTCCATCGGTCGCTTGGAGTACGCCTCTAGGACAACCCCGCTCGGCTGCACCCATAGCGGGGGTGGCTGCTCGTGGAGGGCACCATCGACTCCACGTGCAGGCGCTCCATGGATTCGATCTGGGTGGATTCGATTCCACGCAGATCAGATGGGGCAGCCAAGTTTGGCACCTCGAGGAGGAAGCATGTCTACCATGGCGATCTTCTCTGGACCGCAAGGTCTTTCGCTCCAGCAATCGCCACAGCTTGAGGACGAGCTGTCTTCGAGGGGTGGAGTCGTGTTATGGCAAGTGGAGCCGACCCAGGGGCCCACGCGGTACTATAGCGACGTGGTACTGTAGCGCGTGAACAGATTAGATTAGATTGTTTGGTTTGTTAAGAAAGAGATATGTGGTTTGGTTTGTTAGAAAAGATATATGTTATATTGATTCAGTTATGATATTTCCTTGGGTCAAGCCAGTCATCTCTATAAAAGAGAACCCTGTATCAGTTATAATCAAGGAAGAAGCAACAATTAAGTTGCTGGCTTCCCCTGGGAGCCAGCCGTTCCCTGCCTTCTCTCCCTCGTGTGAACAGTACCCACGGATACTGTAGCCTCCCTCAGCTCTCTCTCCCTCTCAATCCTAGCAGCCAACAGTTATATTATTACATATATAAACAAGTAGATTGAAAAGCTGATAAGATGCAATGCTCTACTAGAATAGTCTGTACACTAGGTTATAGTTTCTAATATTCAGAAATTTCAGAAAACTATATTACTATCTTAGCCCATGAACCAAACGTGGCAATAACAAGCAACCATACCAGCACTCAGTACCTCACATCCATACATGTCCATCCAGCTTAATAGATAGTATCTGAATAATGCATAGCAGACTGTTTCCCTTCAGGTTATAGCATGTTTGCATATGTTTTACTGCAACCTTTTCATGGTTTGCTCTTTATGTCAGGCTCAAGTTAAACAAGCCGCTTATACATGAAGCTTGTACGTAGCGATCAGAAAATTAAGTTGTTATTCCTAACTGGAGGCAATTATTTTAGTGGCTCCAGTTTTCTTATCTTAAGACATTTAGGCTGTCTATAAGGCCTTAAAGTCTGTAATTGAGAACAGGCTTGTATGCAATTCATGACTCTCCTTGGGCGGTTTCGTACTTACATTCCTAGCAAAAGAAACTATGTAGTTAACTATAGATACAAATTTGAACCGTAAATACCCAAAAAATACCCAAAAAACTATTTTCAGAGAAATTGTTTATGGACTACAGTATAGTAAACAAGGTAGTTTTTTCCGAGGCAAATAAAGATGTCATAAATCAACACAGAAAAGAAGAACATAGTACTACTACCATATACTAACAATTAGTTAGTTAGATCTCACTTATTGCTATATAGGCTTAGCAGAATTATTAAGACATTGAAGTAATAAAGGAATTGTACATAGTGTAATAGCCGAACTTGGTACATAAAGTAGCTGAACCTGAATCGGAAACACTTTTGAATTCAAGTGCCTCTAATCATACATTGCTACAACCTCTGATTGTTGGTCCGAATAGATCTCAGATTCATATTTGGGAACTACTAGAGTGTAGCTTGGCCCTTGGCCATTTGGATTGAAGGAAATGCAATGGCTTGTTTTTTACAATGACACTCTCTTGCCCTTTATAGGTAAAGGGGACTCCCACTTGCTACAGCATATTTTAACCACTAAAGTGGATGATGAGTATATTCCTAACACTAGGCTTGGAAGCCAAGGAAAGTAAAAGTGCAGCAAAAGTAAGATACAAGAGCTTTAACACTAGGCTTATCTATCAATTCTCCTACTAAGCCTTGTGCCGAGCACTGGAGGTGATCTGCTGTAACCCAATCATCTCCCTCATCTCCTGAAATTTGGACTTCCCCAGCGACTTGGTGAGAATGTCAGCCAGCGATAAGTAGTGGCAATGTGGCTGGCCTTGATGCTCCCGTCCTCCAAGCAATCTCTGATGAAGTGGTACTTGATGCAAATGTGATTGCTTCTCTCATGGAAGACAGGGTTCTTGGCTAGAGCTAGAGCAGACTTATTGTCCACCTTCCTGCCAAAGAGCTCTGCCAGCATCCTTGACAGCCATAGTGCCTGAGTTGCTGCAGTGGTGGTGGCGACGTACTCCGCTTTACAGCTCGAGAGGGCCACCACCTTCTGCTTGAGGGACTGCCAGCTGACTAAGCAATCACCGATGAAGAACATCGTCCCGGTTGTGCTCTTGCTGGTATCCACATCGCTAGCGAGGTTGCTGTCGCAGTAGCCGACGAATCACGCCGTGTTGGGGGCCCTTTCGTAGTGGAGACCATAGTTGAGGGTGCCCGCCACGTAGCGTAGGATTCGCTTGATGGCCTGCAGATGCTCCATCGTTGGCCGCTCCATGAACCGACTCATGTACCCGACGGCAAACACGATGTTCGGCCAGGTATGGACCAGGTAGCGCAAGCTCCCGATCAGCCGCCGGTAATGGGTTGGATCGACCTCCTCCGCTGCGCTTTCCCAACTCAGCTTGAGCTTCTCCTCCATCGGGGTGTGGGCGGGATTGTAGCCTGTCATGCCGCCGAGCTCGAGGATGCACTTGGCGTAGTGGGTTTGGCAGAGGGCGATCCCGCTGGCGTCTTGGCGCACTTCAACGCCGAGGTAGAAAAAAGGAGGCTGATGTCACTCATGTCAAACACGTTCTTCATCTGTGCCTTGAACACCTCCACCTTCTGCTCTTTAGCGCCGGTGATGATGAGGTCGTCGACATAGACGCCGACCAGTAGAACATTGCTTCCGCTGCCCCACCGGTACACCGCCTCCTCACGCGCGCTCTGCTTGAAGCCCATCTTCTTGAGTGTGGCATCGAGCTTCGTGTTCCAGGTGCGCGGTGCCTGGCACAGGCCATAGAGTGCCTTGCGCAGGTGGTACACCTTCCCCACTTCTCCGGCGATGGCGTAGCTAGGTGGCTGGCGCACGTACACCTCCTCCTTGACGTCGTCGTTGAGGAAAGCGAACTTGACGTCCATGTGGTGGACTTGCAACCCCTCTTGAGCCGCCAGCGTGAGGAGGACACAGACCGACTCCATGCGCGTCACGGGGGCAAAAGCGTCGTCGTAGTCAATCCCCTCCCTCTAGACGAAACTATAGGCTACCAACCGCGCCTTGTGCTTGATCACCGCGCCCAGCTCGTCCTTATTGAGCTTGAATACCCGCTTTAGGGTGATGGGGCGGTGGCCGTCAAGCAGTGGCACCAGCTCCTAGGTGCGGTTCTGCTCGATGTACTTGAGCTCCTGCTCCATCGCCGCCCGCCACGCCGGATCACCCTGCGCCTCAGCATAAGTGGTCGGCTCACCGACGTGCGTCAGATGTAGCTGAGAGAAGAACCTCTCGGGCTAGTCCGGTGGAGACTGCTCTCCGATGATGTTTGCCACCATGTGGTACCGGAGGGGCTCATCGTCGTAGTATGAGTCCAGGCGGTCTTCATCATCCTTCAGTGGCGTCGCGTACTCGACCCCTGGCTGCCATGCGTCTTGCTGGTGTCGCAGCGGAAGCGAGGTAGAAGATGCCGATGAGGTCGGCTACGGTGCTAGAGAGGTCAGAGCTGCTGCCGATGGACTGTCGACCACCGCCGATGGGCTGCTGAGCTCCCCCGGATTTGGTGATGGAGAACGCGACGGAGCTAATGAAGAGGTCGGCGCTGGTGATGAAGACGCAGACGTCGATGAGGATGCACCTTGTGCCCCCTCATCACCGCCCACCCACACGTACTCGATGGTGAAGTCATGGAGCGCGGCCGCTGACCAGTCATCCACTGTCTTGTTCCATGCCCAGCCGCATCCTTCATCGAACACGACGTCGCGCACCATGCGCACGCACAGTGTTGCGGGGTCGAGCACGTGGTAGGCTTTAGCCCCTTCTGCGTAGCCCAAATAGATCTCAGATTCAGATTTGGAAACTATCAGAGGGTAGCTTGGCCCTTGGCCGCTTGTATTGAAGAAAATGCAATGGTTTGTTTTTTACGATGACACTCCCTTACCCTTTATAGATAAAGAGGACTCCCACTTGCTACAGTATATTCTAACCACTAAAGTGGATGTTGAGCATATTTCTAATACTAGGCTTGAAAGCCAAGGAAAATAAAAACGCAGGAAAAGTAAGATACAAGTGCTTTAGCACTAGGCTTATCGATCATACTATCGTTGAAATGTCTTCAGCCAACTGAGATGTCAACTGTCAGCGATAAAGCCTGAGGGTGTGTTTAGTTGGGTGAAAGTTGAAATTTGGGCTACTGTAGCATTTTCGTTTTTATTTGGTAAATAGTGTTTAATCATGGACTAATTAGACTCAAAACGTTCGTCTCGTAATTTCCAACCAAATTGTATAATTAGTTTTTTTTTCTGTCCTACATTTAATGCTTCGTGCACATATCGCAAGATTCGATGTGATGGATACTGTATCACTTTTTTGGATTTTGAGGTGCCAACTAAACACGCGCTGAGATGTCAACTGAGTAGAATTCCGACGACCCTGCAGCAGACGGCGATTAAAAAAACAAGTGTTAAAAATTAAATAAGTCAAAGCATGTGAACTATATACAGTAAGAAGTATGCTACTATTTACTACTAAATCAATGACCAAATTGCTCGACTTGCTTTAATTGGAACTTGTACAGGAATAATGGGCGAACTCTCATTGCAGTACCCCAAGCAACACACTCATGATCGATACTTCAACTATCACTGCATTTTGTGAACAGAGAATAAAAAGCACAAGGACAATACTTAGCACAGCAGTCAGAATGGAATCCGAGAAATGGATCAGTCACCTTGCGGAAAATTGCTACTGCAGTGAATTCACTGCACTACCCAAGCAACTCAGAAAAAGGTGAAAAACGAACTTCCAAAATTACTCAACTTCAAGCACAGCACAGAACTGAAAAAGAATCCGAAATCACCAAAAGAAAACAATGCGTGAACACTGAAGTCCAAGTTCCGTAGAGAACATAAGCAAGGACAGACGACAAATTCTAGGCTGACACTATGCCTGCTCAACAGCAAGAACAAACAGCTTGGTTGAGCCCACATGAAGCACCCAAACGTCAACTCTTGGCTGGCAATAAGCTGAAATGGTTGTAAGAGAAGAAGTGGCCTAGGTGATGAAAGAAATGAGTGGAGTACCCGACAAGTTCTGGTGTGTGCATGGACCATGGAGTCGATAGCGTGCATTCTGAAAACTCTTCACAAAATGTCCTCTTCAGGTGTCAAACTTCATTTATGAATCTATAATTCTAATTGACGAGCATCAACGAACAATATTTAGTTAGTTTAGAATTGCCCTCTTCGTTTGGCTTATAAGCCGTACTTTTTCAGCCAACGAACAATATTTTTCTCTCACAATAAATCAGCCAACAGTACTTTCAACCATGACTTATCAGCCAAACGAACAGGGCAATTCTAAAAGTCTGCGGCTGATTGATTTAGAAGAAGCCAAGTTCAGCACTACAATCGTCTGGAAAAATGATTTAAGTTCACAAAGCCAGCAGCAGCAGGTGATCTAAAACTAGTTTCAGGGTTTTGGCAGAATTTAATATAGGGAAATATGACCACACCCCCCCCCCCCCCTAAAAATGGTTTTCGTAACAGTGATCGTGTGTGATATAACATAGGCGGTACTGTACTGGTGAATGTTTGGGTGATCCACAGGGATCTATATTGGGACGATGCTGAGTCGTTCAAACCAGAGCCAGGATAGGATAGGCATGTTGACTTTAAGGGCAAAGATTTTGAGCTTACACCACTTGGATCCGTCTCCAGGGTTTGACATTTGCGGAACATGCTCTCTGCACTCCAATACCACTTTGACAAGTGTGCAATAATTGAGAAAACATATGAGAAAAAAAAAATCAGCAAGTGTGCTACAATTGAGAAACATACATGAGATTAAAAACAATCCACACCAACATAACAAGACCAGGGTAGAAGACAGTTTTAACCTCTGTACCCTTTCTTTGCTGCTGACAGTAATGATCCATAATACAATAGCCAGCTGATGACACACTTCCTCAAGCACTCAAAAAGAAAAAAAAGAATATTTATATCTAGCAACACAACCATCATCCTTTTAACCAAAGCTGAATAATCTTCTTTTTTTCCTTTTGGTGATGCCCCATCCATGAACCAAAAGAACATAAAGAAATCTGAGCCTCAAAAGTAAAAAGGAAGGTAACAATTTCAGCTGCATCATTCCAATTGACATGCATAATATTCATGATGCAGACATATGTTCAGTTATGATGCTATGGTTCCACAGCATCCTTCATTTGAGCACCAGCAACGAGCTCTTCTGTCAAAGAAAATAGCCCAACAATCTCCTTTTTAGCTTCAAGAATCACATTAATTTTCCTTTGTGGTTCCATTTTAGAAGCACCTTCACTAATGTTTGAATTTTGAGATACTACCAAATTGGTACCAGAATCAGTTCTACCACTTCTCAAGAATTCCTTAGTCACATTTGCAAGCTTCTTCAACAAAGTGCTAGCAGCTAGTGCCTCAGCCTCCACAGATTCCAATTCATGCTTTTGGAGCTCCACTTCTCCCACAATGTAGTCTTTTGTTGCCTCATCAGCAACGCTAGACAGTCTCCTGATGTCATAGGGGTCTATGGATAACTCTTCCAACTTGTCTAGTTCCTTGTCCCTAACATCTAACCTTCCAACTACTGCCTTCAACTCTCGATCTTTGGCGTCAAGCGCTTTATAAGCAGCACTCAGATCCATGTCCTTTTGTCGTAAGGATTCTTTTAACATGTCTATGTCAGCCTTCAATTGGCTATGTTTATGCAAATTGGAGTCAAGGGCTGTACTTGTGCTTAAAATTTCATCATCCAGCAAGCTATAAATGTCAACTTCTTCACCTTCAACAGAACCTATAAGATTGCCAGTAAGCTCAACTATCTTTTGCACCACATATTCAGCTTGTGAGCGTCCTAATCTCATCTTATCCAATTCATCTTGCATTAATTGTATGCATTGCTCTTTATCCTGTAATTCAGTTCTAACTTGAACCAGTTGATCCTCCTTGCTATTTATCAGCTGCTGAAGTTCAATAACTTCACTGTTAACTTCATCAAGTTTTCTTTGTGTCTCCAGAAGCTCCAAATCCTTCTCTTGAACAGCAAATTGTATGGAATCCACCTTCAATTTCATATCTTCGACTTCATGTCTGGCCTCTAACAACTCAGTCTCTTTTGTTTCAACAAGCTTTTGTGAATTGAAGTAATCCTTCTCCTTCTGAACTAGCTCCTCTTGAAGCAAGTCTACTTCCTTAGTTTTCCATTCCAAGCTCTCCCTTTCTTTGGTTAACATAGCCTCTAGGGACTCAACCTTCTTCGTTTCCTCGAGTAACTGAGATTCAAGTTCACTACAGCGAGATTGTACAGCAGTGAGCTCATTTGTCTTTCCTTGAATCTCCAGCTGAGCAGCTTCCAAATTCCGGGTATAAGAAATAATCAATGCCTTTTGGTCTGTGAGTTCCTGCACTTGGTTACTCAACTGTGCTGCTTGATCTTCGACTTGTTTGCGCGAGAAGGTGAGAGCCTCTTTCGAAGCTATTAGTTCAGAACGCACAGCATCTAGCAAAGACCTCACCCGTTTGAAGTCACTGATTGTATTCTTGATATTATCCTTATCCTTGGATGCCATTTGCGCCAGTTCCTTTAACTCTTGCTGTGCTGCAATCCATCCTGAATTCTGCTTCTCAAGTTCCTGTTCTGCAACTTTCAGTTTCTCTTCATTAGCTTTGGTCAATTCATTTAATCTCTCAATCTCAGTTTCCTTTCGTTTAATTTCACTTTGAAGCTCCCTAATTGTTGCTTCTTGACGTGCAATGGCCTGATTAGCTACAAGAAGCTCTTGTTCCTTGGACTCGATCTCTGAACGCATCAAGGTTGCTTCATCATTCTTCTTCAGCATCTCTTGTTTAAGCTTATCCATTTCAATAACCTTCTTAGAAAGTGCATCTTGTGAACTAACAATTTTTTTGTCTTGTTCCTCGACCAGAACCTTAAGATTATTGATCTGTCGAACTTGTAGAGTCAAATCCCTACTCGCCTTCATCAGTGCTTTCTCCATTTCATGTTGCCTCGAATATGCTTTGATGATGTCTTCCTCCCTCTGATCGAGGTCCTGCTTCGTCTGGTTCAACCTTGACCTATCCACAGAGACTTTCTTCTCTGCATCATGAAGATCCCTTTCTTTCTTCTTTAGGATTGATATGGCAGCCTCAAATTCAGTCTTCAGGACCTCAATGCTCATGCTCAGCTCCCCATCCTGAGAAGCGCTTGGATCTAGACTCTTTGTCTTGGTGAACAGACGCTCCAATAGTTCTCTCGCGGGCTCAGTTGTTCCATTGTCACCGTCATTGATATCTAATCTAGAACTTTTTACAATAGATCTGATCAAATGAGGTGAGCATTTCGCACGTTGAGCCTGGAATGCCGCCAGAAAGCCCAGGTTCTGCCTGAACAAAACCTGAGAGTTTGCAGGAAACAACGCATGGGAGGACTATCAGGATAATGCACATGAATTGCCCTTTAAGTAGAAGAGTTCAAACGGACTACAGAAAAATCCACAAGGACCACAACTATCTTTACTCGACGAATTTTGGTAATGGATTTGATTAATCTGAAATGCACACGAACCTACCACCATAAAATCGACTCCGGCAAAGATAAAGATACCAAAAGAGTACGAGTTAGGAATCCGAAATTCATCTTTTATCTTCAGTTAAACATAACTAAACAAGCACTACACGAGATCGCAATTTGGAAGGCATCCAAGAACACAATCGCCACTGAGCTCAGCAACAAAATACCATGACACATCATGAAAATTGATAAGAAACAGTGAAGATAAACGAATGCTCACGTGGGTGGCGGCGCGGAGAGGCGGCGAAGCGGTGCGGACTGCGGCGGCGGCGGCCACCCCCGTCGCCGGCGAGGAGGTGGAGGAGAGGGGCATGGCCGCGGAACATGGGGGAGGGGATCGCGGCTGCCCGGGCGCGATCAGACGGGTGGCGACGCGCGCGCTCGCGGACTGCGGGCGAGGCGACAGGAGAGAGCGGCGGCTGCAGAGGGATGAGGTGGTGGAACCGGGGGAGCTCCCGGCCGCTTGTGGAGTGCACAGCGCCAGCGCAGCGTGGATGATGCGATCACGCGAGGAGCACGAGAGACGTGTTTTTCATTTTATAAACGAGAAATTGTTTTTTCTCGTTTCCGCCGTTTCTTTGAGAAAAGAAAATGGAAAGGCTAGCGTCCGGACGGACGCACCTCCCGCGTCCCGCCCGCATCGCATCTCATGTCTTCTCGCGTCCATCCCACATTAGCTCCCCGTGTTCCGGATGTAGCCCCGCTGCCCGTCCCGCTTCCTATCCTGCTCCAACA
This sequence comes from Miscanthus lutarioriparius, assembly GCA_904845875.1. Taxonomy (NCBI): domain Eukaryota; kingdom Viridiplantae; phylum Streptophyta; class Magnoliopsida; order Poales; family Poaceae; genus Miscanthus; species Miscanthus lutarioriparius. The sequence goes on along the minus strand of CAJGYO010000007.1, from coordinate 137,743,957 downwards.
CCACCGAGCTCCAAGTCCAAATTGAGCTCAAACTAGCACGGCGAGATTGAGGGAAGGCAAGGGAAAGGAGAGAAAAAGGGCGAGGCGCGCCGCGCAAGATAGGAATCGAAGCCCTACGGCAGGTCCTAATTTTTTTTAATTTAGTTCTTTTTTCAAAAAAATTTACGTTTAGCCCCCTGAGCGACGTAAACTGAGATTTAAACCCTGGGGTTGGCGCCGTGTCCTATGACACTAAGATAACACGTCTCGGCGCCGTAGGTCTTGGTGTCGAGATGCCTAGGCAGGAACATCGGGGTCATCCACGTGTTGCAGGCGTGGCAGGTAGCTCGGCGCCATAGATCTGGGCGCCAACCTCGACGCCGAGATCTGTGGCGCCGAGGTCTTATACCTACACCTCCGGCCCGCTTCCTCTTCCTCCTCTCGACTCCGGCCGTCGGCGCTATCTCTCTCTCTCTCTCTCTCTCTCTCTCTCTCTCACACGTTCCTGCCGCCGCCGAGGGGACAATTCGGCCGCTCGCGCCACCACCTCCGACCGTCCGCGCACTGTAGCAGGTCGCGCCTCTGAGCTCCGCGCCCCTGTCCGCTCCCTCGGCCGCCCTCGTCGCTCCATGCTCCTCCTCCGTGCGCACCGGCGGCAAGGGCGGCCCCCGCCTCTCCCCGGCGTCCCCGTCGGCCTTGCCTGGAGCCGCCAAACCCCCCCGCCTCCCTGTGAGGCCTCGGCCGGCCATGAGCTAGGTAAGGATTTTCTTTTTTCTGTAATTTTGTTTTACAATTTAGTTAGTTTAGATAGTTTAGTTAGCTAATTTAATTATATAGTAATGTAATTTAGTTAGTTAATTTAGGTATTTAGTGAGACAATTTAGTTATGTAGAAGTTATATCTTTAGCTAATTTAGATAGATTGTTTGATTGTTATTTATTTATGTACTTTTGTAGGTAGTTAATTTAGTTATTTAGTTTATTCGTAAGTTAGATAGTTAGGTAATTAAGTTATATATAGGTAGTACTTGTAGTTAGTAAAATTACTTATATAGTTAGATAGATAGCTAGGTAGTTTAGATACTTATTTATTTAGGTAGATAGTGGGATACTTAATTATGTATGTAATTTAGTTATATTCTTGTTAGTTAAACCCGTATTTACTTTGATGTTATGCATACCAACTAGATGGACAACGTAGTCACCCTGTATCATGGAAGAAGTGTGGAGGAAGATGAGTTTGGGAATGTCAGTTTTGTTGGAATGCAAAGGGTGCTTGTGATATTTGATGATCGGCCGTTGTTCTGTGAGTTGTTTGGTAGGGCTCGTGATAAGCTTCAATGCAATTCAAATGATGATGCCATCTCAATTGAGGGGGTACTTCGCTATGGTAAATTGGCCCGTATTTTTAGACGGTTTGTCCCAATTGCATCGGAGTCTCAATGGGACAAATATATTAACAGTGTGATGAAGAATGAGTTTCAATGTTTAGATTTGGTTGTGCGGAAATTGTCCAATAATCACACCCCTCATGGGTATTCATCCTCTAATGGGTATTCACCACCTCGTGTGTTCTCGCCAGAACCGGAGAATCCGGCACCCTCTGAGCCTCTATTACCCAACCGCAAGATGGATGTAGAAGATGTGGTTGTGGTGCCTGATGCTTAATCCACCCCGAATGAGGTTGGAGTATGTTCTGATGTTCGTGCAGAATGTCGAACTGATGATGTTGTTGCTGCCCCTCAGGAGATCCCTTTGACCCAGAATCATCCTAGTAAGTGACGTAGTAACACTTTGGGTTTTCTTATTTTTCCTTCATTCCATTCATTTGTCTCAATTATTTCAATATTTTTGTTTTAAATGCAGGAGACAATCCTAATGGTTGTCCTCTTGTTCCTCCATCAATCAACATGGACCCATGATTTATAGTCTCTAACATTGTGGATGTTGATATTGATGATGACGAGAAGCCTTATGGCACAGCAAGGGCCATTGATTTTGATGATGACCGCCCAGTTGCAGCTTTGAACGAACAAGAAATAGAGCTGATCAGACGTTAGTGTCCTGATCGTGATCCACTGGTTTATAAATTTAGCGACCTCAATCATTCTCAACATGGTTATAGAGAAGGAAGAGACGACGAGCTGCTAGAGGCTCCTGAGGCTAATGACAGTGTGGAAATTCAGAAGGGTATGACCTTCAAGAACTTGCCCACCTTAACAAGGTGGTTACAGAAATATTCCGTGCGACGTAAAAGACCATTCAAGGTGATGCACTCTTACGTGGAGCGCCGTTACACAGTAGTGTGTGAGAATGCTGGTTGTAATTGGAGGATCTGTGCTCCGAAATAGAAGGCTATCGGGAAGTTCAAGATCACCAAAATTGTAGGTCTACACACTTGTGTCCTGACAGATCTGAAACAGAAGCACTGACAGTTGACCTCTGCCTTTCAGCCTGTTCGTTTGGTCGTATTTAGCTTATAAGTCATGGCTGATCAGCCAATGAACAGTATTTTTCTCTCACACAAAATCAGTCAACAGTACTTTTAGCCATGTCTTATAAGTCAAACCAGCCTAAACGATCAGGGCGTTTATTGTCAGAAGGTTGTACGCAACATTGATGCCGGGCTTTGCGACTCAGTCAAGTTGATGCCTTGGTTCGGTCCCTAGAGGCGATCTGACTGACTGAATGACCATGTGTCAATAGTTGAAATCTCTGGCATTTCTCGCTTTTGACAAGATCAGGGTTCAAGAACGTGCTACACTGTTGTGACAGTGGAATTCATACAGTAACTGTGCTAGGCACTAGCTTGTAGTAGTTGTGCCCTGTGGTGGCGGTGTGGGGTGATGGTTTGAGTCTGGTACAGGGAGTGATGCGGTCGGTAGATTGTAAAATGAAAATATATTCTGAGGAGAAAACAGCATTACAGAAAAAATGAACATCTATAGCCATTGGTGAGAATAATAAGTTTGCGATTTGAGGTGTCGGGAAACAATTGCTTCTCAATAGAATGAGTTAAACATATATATGATGAAATGCTAAAAAAGCAAGCGCTGGTAAAAATCCTGGCCCGACCAGCTTTCAGTGGTCTATGGTATATTATATTTTCAATAAGTTTGAAATATACACATCCAGTATAGACAGTGCATGCTTGACATAATTATCTGCAAGTTGACCTAAAGAAATATGTATGGTATTTAAGCACTAAATCATTTTCTACTCCACTCTGCCAAAATTTTGAAAAATTGATTTACATTCTACAAATATTCAGAAGTTTGTTTCTTGGAATTCAAAAATGCTGACATCCATTTCTGTTTACCTAGAGGATCGATCGTCAGAAGCAGAAGAAAGAGACGGACTTTGAGACCTTGCACCGTGACTACATCGACAAGTGGGAAAACTTTCATGACAACCTGTACGAGAATGACCAGCCCCACACGAACGCCAACTTCAGAGCATACCTAGCTTGGTACATACGTGCAACAAGGACGAAGCTGAAGGTGCAATGGACCCAAGTAGACTACGCCGACATTGAGTCCTCCGACGATGTATACACATCTTACGACCTTGCGACGAGGGTAGGGACACATGTGGAGGCTGCACCGATCTTGGACCGAGTGGTAATGTCAAGTCTAACCCCATTATTTAAATACCATGGTAGCTAAATTTTTAGACATTCAGAACCTAGTGGTAAATACCATGGTAGCTAAATTATGTGTGTGTCAATATTTGGAGGTTAGTTGATTAAGAGTTTTAAGTTGGCATTAACATCCAGAAAAACCCTCCTATTCACATATATGCATTAAACTGAATTGACTGCTTTGTCTTCAACTAATGCTTGACTGCTTTACATATCTTTTACATTTCCTACCTTTTACAATGGCTTGAGAACTCAAAAATCCATATATTAGGCGATCCTTTTCTGCCAAGCTTTAGTGCTCTCAACTGCACATAGTTCTTTTCCCTAGTAGTGTGCATAATGTTAAACAGTAAGAGATAACATATAACGACCATGGTTTCTCTAATTTTAGCGGTTTAACTGTTAATGCCGTTGTTTGCAGGGCAACACTTTGAAACAATCCGTGCTTGACATCGAACATTTCTCAAGAACAGGCGTACACGACAGGACAATGACACAGAACTTTCTTACAGTAAGCTTTTAGGACAACATTGACTAGTTTGAGATGCAAACCCTATTGAACTGTTTTTGACTAAAAAATTTGCAACTACAGAGGTTAGCATGTCGGCTAAGCCGTGCCGCTGCTCGTTGTGGTTGCGGGACTAGCGCGGCGATGGATGTACACGCGCCACCCACAGGACTCTCTGACACGAGTGTACATCTCGGTACTTCTTCTCACGGAGGTACTGCTTCTGGAGGCCAGAGCTTGTCCGGCGCCACTGTGGATACTTTTCAGGGGCTCGAAGATGAGGACGGGGACGAGGATGAGGACGAGGGTGGTTATGAGGAGCTTGGACCGTCTCAGCTACTGAACGCTCCTTCGACTCAACCTACATAACCTGCTGGCACTAGGCAACGCCGTCCGCTTGACCTTTACACTCCAGGCACCTGGCTCTTGGCCACAAGGGTAAGGGTAAGACTAGGAGACAGTGAGGGCTTGTGGTAGACTTTCTGGTAGATGTTATTACGGACTATTATGGACTTTGCAAACAGTTATTATGGATTGTTATGTATTGTATGGACTATTATTATAGACTGTATGGACTCTATGGACTTTTAATATGCTCATGGATATGGTTTGAGATAAATGTGGTATATATTTGTGTATCTGTACATGTTGTATTGTGGTCATATATTCATGTCATATTTGTATAAGGATTGCATCAAAAACAGGAGAATGCCAAAATTTTCTGGACGAAGTACATTTGTGCAATACACGAATAGCATGTAGCCTTTTCAGTGATTGATTATGTCACCGTCGTATCGTACACAAACTTTTACAGATGATTTGATTGATCGCAAAAATCTAGCCTTTTCAGTTGATTTTTCAAATAGGCTTTTCAGTCTGACTTGAAATAGTGATTCCACTATGGTTTCAAATAGGCTTTTCAGTAATCAAATCTAGCCTTTTTCAGTGTCCTTCAAAATAGGATTTTCAGTGATACCTAGTAGGCTTTTTAGGACCATTTATGCCATAATACAACGGCTACTAAATCTTGGGCTACCTATATATATGCAGTGCTGGATGCGTTTCTACTCACTTCAAACGAGTATTTGGTTTCATTGGAGTAGGAATTTCTGGAGGGTTGTCTAGAGAAAAGGGTTTAGGCAGTGGGAGTGGAAAGGAGGGACGAAGGGAACTCCCATTGTGTGGGAGGGGTCTCTTGGTCCTGATTTCTTTGACAAAGCAGTGTATCATTTTCCTCTCGAGAGCAAGAGTGATTTCACTAAAGAGTGCCTGTTGGCATTTCTTAGCGACATCACTAGGAATGGAGTTCATCTCCAGCAATGATGCCAGAAATGCTTGTTGGCATTTCTAAACACAATCACCAAGTATAGAGTTAGAACCCATCCTTAGTAATAGCGATAGAAATGCTTTGTTGGTATTTCCCAGTGTCGTCACTAATAATTTAGCAATGGCACTAAGTAATAGCCTTGATAGTTCCTTAACAATTTTAGATATTTATCCGCAAGCGCACGGAGCTATCATTGTAGCATTTCACCTCGAAGTATTCAGGGTATCGTTATTTATATTTTCCCAAAGAAAGGCATTGATTAAGAGACTAGTATGGATATGAACTTGAATAATGATGCTTGCAAGTACACCAATTGTTTATAGCAGGGGTAAGAATGATATGATCAAGATAGTGGACACACACATTTAGCATTCCTCCAAGGACAAAATAGAAAAGAAAGGATAAAATAATAATCCTAAGTTGAGCAGGCATTGATCTAATATAGTCATACACAGATTAGTGAATAATCATACAAGTTACATAATTAGTCCTAGAGCTTAGTGTAAAGCAGGTCGGAAGGCCACCGAGTATTGGTCAGCCAGCAACCTCATGTGATAATTTAGACTCCTACACCCTTGTCGAACGTGGGGAATACAAGGGATGGATAGGGCTGCCACCACCTACTGCCTACCCCACTACCGTGGAAAGGGACAATGCATTCACCTATTCCTCCATACCCAAGTACCACGCTTGCGCATACAGAAACTACCCAAATCCCCCTGGGTCCCCGACCCTACGGATCGACAGGTAAAGAACTTGGGCACACCTGACGGCACGATGAACCACCACCTCAACTTTACTCTAGTTCTATTTATATAATTAACATGATTGGTTAAGCATAAAGTTAAGTGTGCTACTCTCATAACACATAAACTTTGCACTAGTTCATATATCATGATCATAACACAATAACCATACTCTAGTTCATAAAGCTTGACTATAAATGTAATGTGAGAGCATAGCTTTGGAAGAACTCATAATTCTATTCATACCCAAATGTCTCTTCTTCCAAGGAGGCAAGCTCTCCAAGGTAGCATTGCCATGCTCTAAAACAACTAAGAAAGTAAAGCTACTACTAAAGAATGGAGTGGGTGAGAGGCAATGCTCAAGTGGTGTGTGTGTTATGAGAGGGGGGTACCCCCTTATTTATACACAGAGGTATGGAGGTGCTTTGGCTATATTTGGCACGGAACCCCAGGATGCACTGCCATAGCATGAAGCCATGTTGCCGCTATTCGAAGGAGAGACGGAGAGGAGCCAGTAGGGGGTCGGCCGCCCCTTGACTGTGCTGCCTCGCCACCGCCTTCGCGTGGCAGGCCATGGGCTGACCATGGATCCTTGCTCCATGGGTTTTTACCCAATTGGACTTGGTTTGGTGGGTGTCTCCTTTGATCCTTTGCACAAATCAGCATTGAAAAGCGCCTTTTGATAATTTCTTTCATGTATTTGTGTTTATGACCTGTAAAATAAAGTTCTCCAAATACATGTGGAACTTGGTTAGTAGTGAAAGCATATGTGATCAAGTTTGCTAATTTCTCTTCTTTTTGTTTCTTAATTGGTGGTCGGATTTGATCAGTAATGATCACCAACAAGCTCCCCCAAGCTTAGTCTTTGGTCGTCCCGAGCAAATAGCTAAGTTGTTTGGTTATTGATCAGTAGTTGCTATGATGACGATTATAATTCATAAGTGCTATGCCTATAACAAAGTATTCTTCCTTGATTTAAATAAGTTTGGCATTCTATCCACCCTTTTAACTTAATCCTGTGGGGCTTATTGCTTTTCCAAATCTTAGGCGGTTGCAAGATAGAACTAATATAGAATTACTAATCATTCATTCTTTGATCAACCTTCTATCCGGAGGTTTTACGAATTTTGCAAAATAAAATGTAAGTTCCTCAAATGATTCACTCAATCGCTCAATGTGTATGACCTTACCAAGGCATTTGTTTTGCCTTCTTTTCATCCTATCTCTAAAAGGCTTTGAGTGGAGTTTTAGGTAGGTATGAACAAGAGGCATACTTACATCACATATATTGTTAAAGTCAAAAACCGAATCCAAAGAGATGCAAGTCATACACTTTGATCAAGATGTGCAAGTGTGTGGAATATTTTTTTAATCCTAATATTTTTGGTACTCCTTTGATCACGACTTTCTCTTTTTGATAATTGCCTTTAGAAGTATGGACTATCTCTTTTTTCAATACTTTGGAACCTTCATGTGTTCCATTCTTTTTCTTCTTTTCTTTTGCTTATTTTGAGAGCTTCATATGTCTCTCTCTTTTTAGCATAGCCCCATACTTTCTTTTTGGCGTATGAAAACTTTGGAGAGAGACTCATGACAAATAAATGGAGTTTATTTTAGGTGGACGGAAAGCATGTTTTTGCGTAACTCTCAGTGTAAGAGTTAGCATTTATATATGTGGGTGTACGTGAATCTTGATCATGGGTGCATGAAAGAATCTCAACAAGGGTCATAACAATTTGACAAAACTCAATGTGAATATAAGTAGCATATGGCTAAGGTTTTGAATTTGAATTATGTCATATGGTCGTGGTAGGAATTCATAATCATTGAGGAACTTTTGATTTTAGCATTTTTGAAATGAAAACTCCAGATGTCTAGTTTCTCTTAGAATAAAGTCATAGCATATTATGTTTACCATATCATAACTTGCAACAACTTAGAAAAGGATCATGCTTTTGCATCCCACAAGTTTCGAGTTTTAGGATGAGACATTTTAGCCAACAAACTTAAATCTTGGAGAATTCTAAGTTACAACCTAGGCATAGATGAATTATAGACAGAACAACTATTCATTATCTCAACATAAGAGAGAAACTAAGCATTCTTAATTCATATATGAGAGTGGAATAAATATTTTTATTGTTTTTATCATATTTTATTTTTTTGGATTTTATATTTTTCTAATTTTTTTTGTTGCTAGTAAATAACGCGAAAATTAAAATGCAGAAAATAAAGATAGTACTTACCTCTGCGGGGGTCCTCCCCCAAGCTTGCTCTTTTGCTTGCGGTCTAGGATTAAATCCCATGAACTGCCAGTAGGCCACTTGCTGTTCTCGTTGTTGCTGTAGCATCGCATTTATTTGCGCCATTTGTTGCTGTTGTTGCTGATGCCACTGGGCCGAATCCTGCACGTGAGTATGGAGTGTGTTTTGAATCTCACCGGTGCAGATCTCTAATCCTCTAAGGCGGGCATGAATGTCCTCCCATCCCGAGACAGAATATCGTGGTTGCACAGGTGGGGGTAGCCCCTCGGAGTCGAGGGAGTGGGGTATCGTGGTGTCGTCTCTTGCCCATCCAAAGCCTCCCGCGTCGTGTGTCTGCGAAGCGTGTTCCTACCCAGGGTGATGCGTGGGTGCAACAGGGAAAGGCTGTGAACTGCTTGCGTCATTTCGGGTCCTTCTCCGGGTTACCCTGCCATGTATAGAACTTCTGTGAGCTTCCTCTTGTGAAACAAGAGGGAAGGTTAGTGCAGGGGATTTATACAAACGAAGATCCGGGTTAGGTAACTGGATCTCGTTTGTATATCCTGGGAAGCAGAACACAATTTCCCTGGTAGCATTATGTTTTAGATGGTGTTCTTGTATCAAATAATGCTCATCAATGATAAGGCGCGGAGTTGCTATATATTCCACTTCTTGATTTTCTAATGCACCAACACTATTGGCAATACGGGTGACAAGAGATGTGCATGATATTGAGGTTGAAAATGTTTTTGTCATTTCTAACCAGTGTTTAAATATCTCTTGGACAGGAGCAATCTTAATTCTTCTAATCATGGCATAAAGTATTTTCATTTCAGTGTTATGAACAACTCGAATATCTTGCTTAGAGAATAAAGCCATCACAATCCAACGGTGCATGAACCTTAGAGTGGGGTGTTGTATGTCCATGTTATGTGGTGAAAAATTTCCATCTACAACTTGTCCCGAAATTTCATTCCAAAATTTGTGACGATTAAAACCTCTACAAGCGTGATCTATGTCAATTAGGCATTTCCGACTAAAACCTATGTGTTGAGCAAGATCTCTCCAAGAGCAAAAATATTCTACCTCAAACAAGCGAAAAGTGATGCCATTATCGACTTCTTTTAGTGAACATAGAAATTGAATGGTTAAAAGACGAGAACCTTCTTCCCAAATAGGATCGATGTCTTCCCACCCAACGGTTTTCCAAATAGTGGTGAATTCATCATCCATACCTATGGCTTGGAGAAGCGCGGGGTCATACAATGGCGTAGGTTCAAAGTCATGGTCTTTGATGAGGCGGTAGGCCTCCATCTCTCGGCCTCTCTCCAAGTCGAGGTGGGGCTCGTCGTCTTCCTCCATCGATTGCTCTTGCACTTGTTCTTGTTCTTCCATCGGCTCGATTTCTTTGTCTTCTTGCATCGGGCTTTCTTGATGCTCGGTGTAGCGTGAGCTTGAGCTTGCATGGGAACGCTTGGAGCTTGACCTCATGAACTTTTTGATGGCACCGGCGATGGCCTTCCCAAACCTACCCATGGCAAAAACAATGAAACAACAAGCAAAAACTCAGGCGCGGGTTAAGGGTTAGCACAAAAAACAAATTGGTGAACCCGCAAACTAGCTTGAGCTTGGAATTTTGCAGAGCTTTGTTACACTAGAATTTGTTGGAGAATGCTTGAAAGAAACTTGAGAGAAATTGAATGAGTGAGGAGTGAAAATGTGGGAGTGTGAGAGGGCTGGAGTGCTCCTCCCGACCACCCTTATATTTATAGGGGCCAAAACCAAGAGGGAGGGGGAGTGGCAACGGCCACCGACTTGCTGTCCGAAGGACAGAGCCAACGGTCACCTGTAGGGGCTAGCCGCTCCCTAGGGCCAGCCGCCCCCATGGTGGGCCTGCCTGGCCTGCCCTTTGTCAGGTAGCCTCCAACGGCTCTTTGCAGCCCGAGACCGTTGGGGCTTCGATTTGCTCAAAATTGATTTTTCAACAAATTATTATTATTTTTTTTAATTTTTATACTTATTGCAAAAATGATAATCAGTAATGGTAAATTATTCTTCTTATGAAAATGATTTTTGTGAGATTTTTTGGAGATTTTTATTTTAACATAAAAATTCAAAATTTTAAAACATTTTTAGAGATGTTTAGTTTGAATATATATGTATATATATTTTAACAAAAGCATTTATTTATGTATAGCAAAATTTATTTATAGTTTTATTATTTTAAGATGTATTTAAATCCAAGCAAAAATTTAAGCAAATTGTAAAAGATAACTACCAATTTACCTTTTGGCAAGGACTCACCTTTTAAGGTCCAATGAGTAGGACCCTTCTCCGTTCATTTCTTGCTCGATGAGGATGCATCCGTGCTTGGAGAAGTAGACATGGATGCTACTCCTTTTACTCGCCATACCTGTTTAACCCTTTTACGTCTTTGTCTCTTGGGTTGGTTTTTAACACATGTGTTCTTGTTATACCCATTAAATAGACATTTTATGTCTTGGTCTTTAATACGAAAGTTAACATACCCGAACCCACATAGATAGTAGCATTAGTTGTGTTAAGAAATGGTCTCCCCAAGAGGAGAGGAATTCCTTCATTTCAGCCCATATCTAGAACAACAAAATCTGCAGGGACGTAGCTGTTTTGGACTTTTACCAAGATGTCCTTGGCTAGTCTCTCTGGAATTCAGGTAGATTGGTCCACCATCTGTAAGCAGAAATATGTAGTGGACAAAGGTCCCCCCAAAATTCTATCATACAGTACCTTCGACATGATGTTAATACTCGCCCCAAGGTCACATAAACCATTGTTAAAAGTGTGCGGGCCGATCGAGCATGTGATAGTCGGGCGACCAGGATCTTCTTTCTTTGCGATAAATGGTGGATCCAGGAAATAACCATAGTTTAGCCGATGTGAAGGCTTAACAAACTTTACTGAGACCATTTTAACAGATTCGCAAGAAGTTTCAGGTTGCCCTGGAATCTTGCCACTACTATCAATAGGAATTGCAGTAGCTATTTGAGCCAGTTGTGTTTCTATCATTTTATTAAAGCTCAATTGGTTTTTAACTGTAGAAGTTAAACCTTCGATTTGAGAGTTTATATTTTCTAAGATTTTATTGTTTGACATTAATTTCTTTGTTATATTCTCATTTATTTTTACTTGGCTTAATACTAGGTCTTTTAAAGAAGGCTGATTCGAATTGTAGTTTGAGTTATAGTTCGAATTACCTTGTGGGCGGGACTGGTTATTCCACCCGTTATTACCTGGTTGGCGAAACCTGTTGTTGATGAAGGCAGCTTCTTTGTGGGTTTCAGGGCAATCATTCCCCGAATGGCCAACATTTATATAGACCTCACATGTCATATGTGAGTCCACGGCCTGGACGGTGTCCATCATGGCGTCTTTCTCTTGGGCCCATTCCTCTAGTCTTTTTATCAGTAAATCTATTTTTGTGGAAAGCATGTCCATCTCCTTTACGGTATGCATTCCTTTTTGTGTTTTCCTTTCCTCCCCCTAGCTTTGATTTGATACCATTTTATTAATGAGAGTTGTGGCTCCATCAACGATGAGGGAAAGGAAGGCGCCTCCAGCAGTTGCGTCGAGGTGGCCCCTAGACATGGGTATTAATCCATCATAAAAATTCTAGAACACTAACCAGCTATCAATCCCGTGGTGCGGGCATGCTTGGATGTAGTCCTGCAACCTTTCCCATGCCTCAGGAATGCTTTCCATGGAGCTTTGCTGGAAGTTCGAAATTCATCCCCTAAGGCCATTGGTTTTGCCCATGGGGAACTTAGCGAGGAACGCCGTGGAACACTTGTCCCATGTTCTGACAGCTTCCTTTTCCTTCTAGAACCACTGCTTTGTCTTCCCCAAAAGGGAGAAGGGAAACAAGCGGAGCCTGATGCTCTCAGGTGTGACATCTTTGATGACGATGGTGTCGCACAATTCGAGGAAGTATTGGAGATGCGCGTTTGCGTCCTCACTTGGCAAACCATGGAATTGGTTTGCCTACACCATCGTGATGAGGCCGGTACGAAGCTCGAAGTTTCCATCACTGATGTTGATAGCCGGCCCAACTGGTATGTTGGCAACAGCGGGGGTGGAGTAGTCGTGGAGAGACTTCTGGGCCATAGCGCTAGTAGCAGATGGTGTTGGGGTGACTGGTTCGACTGATGGAAAAAAGTAGAAGAAGCGGTATGAGACCATTTCTGTAACACCTCTGGTGTTACAAGCTTGTTTAGCACCGCAATTTAGGGCTAAGAAAAATTACCAAAATGATTTTCTCAGATTTTAAAATTTAAACACCAGCTTTTCGCGTCAACGGTAAAAATCAGAAATTACATTTTAAATCGCTAATTATGGCGAATTGTTTTGCGCAAAATAATTACATAACACCTAATATTTTGTTCTATGGCTGGGTATAGAGTAGGAGCTATCACGTGAAATGTTTAGGGATGGTGGTCAATAGGATTTAAATCTTTTGAAGTACCGACGACGTATCGTTGTTCACATTCGTGTCGCACTGCGTCGTCGAGTCCCATCGTCGTGCCGCTGCCCCCTCTCCCTCGCGTCCTTTCTAAAAGAGCGCCTTAATGAAAGTGGGCTGGACCGCTGCTGCCGTGTACTACTTTGCTTGCATCCTCTCTCTCCCTGCTTGGTATGCCTGGACCTATCTCATTTCCTCTCCTCCTAGCGTGCGTTCACCATCAACATCTCTGTCTGTCTGCCCTTGCTTGTCCTTGCCGCCTCTACTTTGCTACCGCGCCACCGTCCATCAGCCAGCGTCGTCACATCCCCTCTACTACCTCTGATTTCTCTTCCTTTATTTTTCTGTAGCCGAGGAGCCCAGTTCCTGCTCACCGCCCCGCTGGTCCTTTGTTGTCTGCTTGCCAGCCTCTACGGTCTCATCTCTTCTTAGCACTGCTGATCTACTGAGCGAGCACAGTAGGCCTCGTGCGCTTGTTTTCTTGTGGCTAGGAACATCCTATTGAATGACTACCCAGTCGCTCCTTGCTTTCTCTCCCTCACTGATTGCCTTCGTCGCTTCCTCTTCCACGCCCGCAACAGACCGCAGCGCCCTCCGTGGCTGGCTAGTTTTTTCAGCCGTGTCCGGCACGCTGTTCCCCTCCCTCTATTTTTCTGCTGCCGTGGTCTTGTCCATGCCAACCGACACGTCCTGCACAGCCCAACTTTTAGAGCACCAGCAGCCGAGGCATCACAGCTTCATAGGCCTTTCTTCCTTGCCCCCGTCGGCGTCCATTCGGTAATCCGACGTCCGCGCCCTGCACTCTGGTGTCAGCCACACCGCCCCTCCCTTCCCGCTTCTCGCCACTACAGAACACCGGTCGTAGCCCCACGCCACCTCCTCTGCACGCCGCTGCTCCACGGCGCTCGTGCACGTCTTCACCCCTCTCCCCACGCTACCTTGCCATCCGCGTTGGGAACCACCGTGCACTCCTACGCCGGGCCACCGTCGTCACGCTGTGCCACCCGCGTTGCCCCATAGTCGTTAACGGTGGGCGCAACCATGAAGCGCCCTGCCGTTGAGCCGTTTCACCCCTGCCGTTCGCCATGAGCCTCCTCATCGTCTCCATGGCACGCCGAGGTTGCCATGGCCGCGCCCGCCGGTGGAAGCTATATAATTAATTTAAGGTACTTAATATTGTAAAAATATAAATTTGTATGAATTATTGTGATAAATGGGTAATAGTGTTGAATCTAAAATTTTTACAGTAGGGTCCTAGCAGTATTAGGTACTCATTGTAATTGTTATAGCTCCAGAATAATTAGTTTGCTAGATATATAATGGTGTCCAATTTCGAATAGGATTAAATTGATAGAATGGGATAAAGAAACAACTTGGGTTTATATAACTCCAGGAGATGATGCAACAGGTTTTCTATTCAGTTGATGGTGGATGATCTGAAGATGCAGATACTAACTTTTTAATATATATCTTACCCAGGCAAGCCCCGGTGCATAACCCCTACTTTTCTACAGTTTAAATTATATTTGTGCATTAAGTTTTAAGGATTTGAATGAAACCCACTTGCACATATATGTCTTTATCCTATGAGCCTTACTAGTATGACAGACTCGTGTTGATTGCTATGCTACAGGACTCTGGTAGAAGTCGAGTGATGGCTGTCACTCGTGAGAGATAGGAAATATATTATTGAATTATTATCACTTGGAATATATAAAAATGGTGGAAAGGAAAATTGGTGACTGAGAGGGATATGGTTTGGGTATTGGTGGGTGTAAGAGGTTGTGTCATCGCGGATGCGGGGCATAGCTTGGTTACACTGCTTTCCCTGTGTATGTCGGTTAAGGACCGGTCATTGCATAAGCCATCGAGGCAAGTCACAGACTTATTATCCCAAGCACATACTTGGGTATGGGCGCTTGGAAGACTTGTTGCTCTCTTGTCGTGGGTTCTGGCTCTTTTCGGACCAACTGTCAGGGTTTTTTTTTGTGGAGGAGGTCCTTGCACCGCACTGAGTCTAGGACTCAGGGTCAGGGGCTTGGAGCCCTAGTTTGGATGGGGACCTAGGACCCTAGGACAGGACGGTGATGGATTGGTCCTGCTTGTGCCTTGGGTACAAGTGGGGTGTGGGTTTTTGGGGTACCCAACTGGGGGCATTGATTCGCGAATCACCAGGCAATCCAATATGACTTGTTTCGTTCCTAGCACCGTAGTAAGAACTGAAGATGAAAGATAGAAAAAGGAAATATGATTGCTTACCACCTGCTTGAAAGTAGCACAGGTGCTTACATAGAATGGTTAGTTAATGAACCAATGCGGCTATTAATAAAAATCAAATATAAGGACACACGCTTAGTAATGCTTCCTGCAAATGCAATAAACCTACAACTCAGATAGCCTTGCATATCCTTGGAGTCTTTTCTTTCCTCCTGTCGGGTAAGTCTTGCTGAGTACAATTGAGTACTTAGGGTTTTATTCCCCCTATTGCAGGTGACAGGTGGATACTAGAGCTGACCTTTGTGTGTGGATTTCTCCTGATGGGCTCAGAGAGGATTTCCTTTACGCTGCGATCATAGTCTTTATTTATAACTCTCACAAAATGTCTTTATAAATGAAAGTTTTATAATTTGTTGTCATAATTTACATATCAATGATCCATCATGTCATAAATAGATAATTATTTCCGCTGTAATTCTGATCACATGTTTATATTCCGCTATTCAATTAAATTGTTCATAATTTGTTATAATAATGAATATTATACTCTGATGTTGTATTTAAAGTGATGTAAGAAATGGTTAAGAATGATGTAAGCTTTATTCTCTCATTTGTGATCCTGATGGAAAAATGTGGATTTTTGAGTTCTACCCTGGGGTGTGCCCGACGGGACCATGTAATTTGGTGTCCTCCCCTGAGTGCTTAGTGTCTAATGGAAGACGAGCGCTCTCGGGAGGCATTAGATTGGGCGGTTCTTCCACAGGTGGTATCAGAGCATAAACGAGGAAATAAAGCTTCAAAAACCTTTCTAAAAATAAAATTTGACAACAAATTCTTTTCAAAAGAATAGGATGTTTTTATGCGAAGTTATTTAAGTAGCCCTATTACTATGGTTATGTATTCAGGATAGATGGCACTCTGCTGACTTAGGTAGGCTTAATCAATTTTTCTGCAAGTACACTAACACGAGCATAGTCCGATAGTATCGACTAGCTGCAGGAAGAGAACGCTGTGCCAAAAATCTGAGAACGGTTGCCCTATATGTTGGCAACAGTGGAAGGACGTATAGGACGTGCATTCATGCATATCCTGTTTGTGCATTATGGTATCGTATTGCTGGCAGATACGCCATTCATAGGTGTCACGCGTGTCGTATTGTGCACGACTGACTCATTCCGATTCTAGAGTTAAATCTACACTGTGGCTTTGTGCTGCACGTTCGCTCATGGTTCACGCCTGTCGTAACCCATGTTTTCCCGTACTCTTTTCTACGCTCTTGTCGGACACCTGCCCAGCAGTCGTACTAGTCAGTAATAGCCTCATACCTCGCTCGCCTCGAACACAGGAAAAATTTGGTCGATTCGTTGTAGTGATCCCACGCGGGAACCCTGGTGAACCGCGCCAGGACCACAGAATGCTTTGCCTTTATATGTAGAGCCTGGCTGAGCCATTGGTATCACCACTCGACGCACTTTAGCTAGTCCAGCTTTTCCTTTGAGCAAGCTTTTTCGCTCAGCCTTCCTCACAACCACCGCCAGACATGGCAAGAGCCTAGGTTAGTAGTTACTGCCTAAACGTTGAGGGTTTTCCCAGAATCCTGCATGCCACCCTATAAAAGCTGAGAGTCAAAGATCATCCTGAGTATGAGGGCTATGAGTATGAGGAGCATGACACCGAGCGGTGTGAGGTTACCGTCTACATCGGGAAGAGTGAGGAGTTCCCCGACCTCACTAAAGCCTAGAGTGTGACCGCAACCGGGTTTAGCTTCATCGACACCTACCAGGTTATGGTCCGCAAAGCCTTGCGGTACCTCTGCCAGATCTACGAGGAGCCCATTGCCCGTACCCCCATGAGGTTCTTTCCACCTTTGGACAAGAATCGGCGGGCATGGAGGGCTCGCATGGAGGCTTTGCAAGGGAGGGATGCGTAAGAGAACAGTCCTACCATGGTGCACTTGACCATGTACCTACTTACTCTAGATGAGCAGTATGACCGGCAAGCCTTGGAACTAAGGATGTGCCTCCGGTGGGCCAAGGAAGCTGATATCTTCACCCGGATGCTCCAGATGCAACTCGCCGAAGCGCATGCTAGTGCTGCAGCTGCTGAGAGCAGGGAGACCACCATGTCAGAAGCTCTAAAAGAGGCTGAAGATTGGCATGTCCATCAGCTGCGGGAGGCCTATCTTGTCACTAGGGCCAAGCAGAGGACGCTGGCTACTAAAAGGCAGGATACCCCGATCTTGGAAGGGATCCCTATCCATCTGCCTCGTAAGCTCCTCGGCCCGTGCGGGTCCTGTAGCCGCAGCGTGCTCGAGCCACGTTGCCATGCCGCATGACCAGGCCGCCTCGCGGTCGTCCGCTCCTCGTGTCCTCCTCGACGGTCGTAGCTCCACGCCACCGATGCTACCATGGTGCTCCGCCCCTAGTGCCTGGTCCACCTAGTGTTGAAGGGTTGCCCTCGCTAGCTGCCGTGCCGCACCCACCCGCTGGTGCGCCATGTCTGCCCTCGCTGCCCCCTGCACCACCTCCATCGCCGCCGTGCCTTCCCGGCCAGGATTGGTCGCCGGCCGGAGCTCCTCTGTCGTGCTCTATTTTTGGAGTGGGAGATAAGGGTAAGAATCCAAGTAAATTTTTGTACGGGGTTCTCAGTGCGAAATACATGACTCTTAGGAATAGTGACTTTGTACCGTGGACTAATTTGAGGAGAGCTTGGGGGTTTCTTCGTAAAAAGGTACCGCCGCTGTCTGGCCCTGGCTGTGTGGGCTGCGCTCGTCCGCGCGTGGGCCGATCTGCTCGCGGCGTGCGCCGCACGCCCTGTCCCCATGCTGGAGCCGCTGCCGGCCTACTGGGCCACTCGCGCTGGTTTGCTGGCCCGTCTGTGTTCGCCGCGCCTGGGCTACGTGCGTCCCGCCTGGGCCTCCGGCCGACATGCTCTTGCGTCGCCCGTGTGTGTTGTGCGCCTGCGGGCCGAACTAGTTCGTCTGCCGTGGGCCTCGCTGGGCCGCGTCCACCATTGCGCCGTTTGGTGGCCGCGGGCCCCTTGTGTTTTCTAAGGCGATTACTAAAATTAGTTTCAGGAATAAATTTATAAAATCAATATAAATTTGTGTAGTTGTCCAAAAATTGTGAAACTAGTTTTGTTGAGTTCCTAAAATCATGATCCAGCCAATAGTGTATTTTGTTCATAAAGTTTGATAATATTTTTGGAAGCTATATAATTAATTTAAGGTACTTAATATTGTCAAAATATAAACTTATAGAAATTATTGTGATAAATGGATAATAGTGTTGAATCTAAAATTTTTACAGTAGGCTCCTATCAATATTAGGTACTCATTGTAATTGTTATAGCTCTAGAATAATTAGTTTGCTAGATATATAATGGTGCCCTATTTCGAATAGGATTAAATTGATAAAATGGGATAAAGAAATAACTTGGGTTTATATAACTAAAATAATTATTGGGAAATAGCGTATTTTTCGACAACATGGATATGTAGCCTAAGTACGGTCGTCATTAGAACTAGCTGGTTAACTTGAGTGGCGTAAATCATATTTTTTGAGTCACGGTTGCAGTTGATTAATTATGTCTTTGCATTGCATCGCATTGCATATCGTATAGGTACGATGATGGATCAACGAATCAATTGAAGGATGATTGGGAATCTGAAGATGGTGTAATGGTATTCTCTCTAGGAGATGATGTAATGGGTTTTCTATTCAGTTGATGGTGGATGATCTAAAGATGCAGATACTAACTTTTTAATATATTTCTTACCCAGGCAAGCCCCGGTGCATAACCCCTACTTTTCTGCAGTTTAAATTATATTTGCGCATTAAGTTTTAAAGAGTTGAATGAAACCCACTTGCATATATATATCTTTATCCTATGAGTCTTACTAGTATGACATGATCATGTAGATTGCTATGCTACAGGACTCCTGGTGACAGGTGGATACTAGAGTTGACCTTTGTGTGTGGATTCCTCCTGGTGAGCTCAGAGAGGATTTTCTTTACGCTGCGATCATAGTCTTTATTTATAACTCTCATAAAATGTCTTTATAAATGAAAGTTTTATAATCTGTTGTCATAATTTACATATCAATGATTCATCATGTCATGAATAGATAATTATTTCCGCTGTAATTCTGATCACATGTTTATATTCTGCTATTTAATTAAATTGTTTATAACTCTGATAATATGATTACATTCCGCTGTTATAATAATAAATATTATACTCTGATGTTCTATTTAAAGTGATGTAAGAAATGGTTAAGAACGATGTAAGCTTTATTCTCTTATTTGTGATCCTGATGGAAAAATGTGGATTTTTAGGTTATCTCCTGGGGTGTGCCTGACAGGACCGTGTAATTTGGTGTCCTCCCCTGAGCTCTTAGTGTCTAATGGAAGATGAGCGCTCTCGGGAGGCATTAGATTGGGCGGTTCTACCATAGTTTCTTCCTTAGGAGTGCCTCTGGATTTTGGATGTAGTTGTTCGGCAGATCGAAACTGGTCATACACTATCTTGTTTTCATCCTCAACAGGAGAAAACAAGTGAAGTTAGCCTGCATAAACACTGGCTACCTTAGATGCATATTATCATGATCATGTCCTACTAGACTCTTTAATCAATATGCCTTCCCCGGCAACGGCACCAGAAATGTTTGTTGGCATTTCTTAGCGACATCACTAGGAATGGAGTTCATCCCTAGCAATGGCGCCATAAATGCTTGTTGGCATTTCTTATCGACATCACTAGGAATGGAGTTCATCCCTACCAACGGCGTGAGAAATGCTTGTTGGCATTTCTAAACGCAATCACCAAGTACATAGTTAGAACCCATCCTTAGTAATAGCGCTAGAAATGCTTTGTTGGTATTTCCCAGTGTCATCACTAATAATTTAGCAATGGCACTAAGTAATAGCCTTGATAGTTTCTTAACAATTTTAGATATTTATCCGCAAGTGCACGGAGCTATCATTGTAGCATTTCACCCGGAAGTATTCAGGATATCGTTATTTATATTTTTCGCAAAGGAAGGCATTGATTAAGAGACTAGTATGGATATGAACTTGAATAATGATGCTTGCAATTACACCAATTGTTTATAGTAGGGGTAAGAATGATATGATCAAGATAGTGGACACACACATTTAGCATTCCTCAAAGGACAAAATAGAAAAGAAAGGATAAAATAATAATCCTAAGTTGAGCAGGCATTGATCTAATATAGTCATGCATAGATTAGTGAATAATCATACAAGTTACATAATTAGTCATAGAGCTTAGTGTAAAGCAGGTCGGGAGGCCACCGAGTACTGGTCTACCAGCAACCTCATGTGACAATTTAGACTCCTACACCCTCGTCGAATGTGGGGGAATACAAGGGATGGACAGGGCTGTCACCACCTGCCGCCTACCCCACTACCATGGAAAGGGACAATGCATTCACCTATTCCTCCATACCCAAGCACCACGCTTGCGTATATAGAAACTACCCAAATCCCCTGGGTCCCCGACCCTATGGATTGACAGGTAAAGAACTTGGGCACACCTGACGGCATGATGAACCGCCACCTCAACTTTACTCTAGTTCTATTTATATAGTTTACATGATTGGTTAAGCATAAAGTTAAGTGTGCTACTCTCATGACACATAAACTTTGCACTAGTTCATATATCATGATCATAACACAATAACCATACTCTAGTTCATAAGCATGACTATAAAAGTAATGTGAGAGCATAGCTTTGGAAGAACTCATAATTCTATTAATACCTAAAGGTCTCTTCTTCCAAGGAGGCAAGCTCTCCAAGGTAGCTTTGCCTTGCTCTACAACAATTGAGAAAGTAAAGCTACTACTAAAGAATGGAGTGGGTGAGAGGCAATGCTCAAGTGGTGTGTGTGTTATGAGAGGGGGGTACCTCCTTATTTATACATGAAGGTATGGCGGTGCTCTGGCTATATTTGGCGTGGAATCCCGGGATGCACTGCCATAGCATGAAGCCATGCTGCCGCCATTCGAAGGAGAGGTGGAGAGGAGCTAGCAGGGGGTCGGCCGCCCCCTAGGACCGGCCGCCCCATGACTGTGCTGCCTCGCCATCGCCTTCGCGTGGCAGGCCATAGGCTGACCATGGATCCTTGCTCTATGGGTTTTTGCCCAATTGGACTTGGTTTGGTGGGCGTCTCCTTTGATCCTTTGCGCAAATCAGCGTCAGAAAGCGCCTTTTGATAATTTCTTTCATGTATTTGTGTTTATGACCAGCAAAATAATGTTCTCCAAATACATGTGGAACTTGGTTAGTAGTAAAAGCATATGTGATCAAGTTTGCTAATTTCTCTTCTTTTTGTTGCTTAATTGGCGATCGGATTTGATCGGTAATGACCACCAACAGTCTCCTCTTAGAGGATACGATAACCGGAAGGAAGATTAGCCAAAATGCATGCATGGTGAGGATTGCTTAGTGCAGATGTTCACCGAGGGGATCGGCGGAGGTCATCGCTTCTTCAAATGCCCACGAGCATGGGTAAGTGCTAGTACTATTTGTTTGTTAAATATGTTTTTTGAATACCCTTATAACTCATAGAACATACTTATTGCAGTCTTCTAAGTCCGAAGAAAACTATGTGTTCTCTAGGTGGGTCGATCCTCGACCAATTTATCTGCATCAGCAGTACATCTACTACCTGTAGGACCGTATCTTCGATCTAGAAAGGGAAGTTAGCCGCGGTTACAAGGAAGATGAAGATGAAGATGCTAACAACAACAATGGTGCAGGTTCACAGGAGGCACTCTGCAATTATCTATATTGCACCTGCCCTAATCATAAGAACAAGTGGCCTCCACCGCCACCCCCGCCACCACCACCGCCAACAATGGGAAGCTACTGTGGAGAAGGTGCAACACAATTTGCGATGTGGCCACACTACTAGGACGAACCTATGTACCCTTGTTTGGTACATGTTCTCACATGCCATTTCATGTGCTTGTTGTTCACTTCAATCACCTAAGGCATGTTAGGTTTAGTCGAGGACCTCTATACCCTAGTTTGGCACATGTTCTCACATGCCATTTCATGTGTTGTACGTGTTGAATTATGTAATGCACTAGTTCGTTATGTTTTATTTGCAGTTCGTGAACTCATTTCACTACCTACGCAATATTAAACTAAATATTATGACCACAAATAATGAAAACAACAAAACAATGAAAAGTGCAATACTAGGGCACATTAAACAACACAATGAAAATATAAGTACATGTCGACAAACTAAATAACATAGTAAATAGCATTAGTACGTCCATAATTAAAGTGTAGTACATGACAACACAATGAATAGTTCAATACTAGACAACATTGTTCATGAATAAACCATACAACTAGCAAGTCATGGAGACTACTGAGTATAATGAGGCCACTTTCCCTTCCTTGGGGCATCGGGATTCTCCTCCATCGCTGCTTTCGCTCGGCGCACATGCTCAAGCTTCTTATCCCTCTCCTCCCTATACGCAGCAACACACCTCCTCTTCCTTGTGCTCCTTTTCTGCAGCCACCTCTTTGCGTCTCCTCTCGATCAATTCCTTGTCCTCTGCCTCCCACCGTAAGAGTTTCTGTATCCACTCATTGTCTTCTGGCTTGATCTCAGTGTCGATCCACTGCTCAAAATCACAAAGCGGTGGAGGGGTTTGCAATACATTCAAATATCACACACCAAATAAACTATGCATGACTTTATATGACACAAAATAATTATTACACAACATCTTTTTCCCACCATCTTGTTAATGCGGCGCTGACGAAGTGTAGGCTCAAAGGAAAAATTAGCACACATCCAATACCTCTGCCTATATGTGTCCTCTTCATCGGACTTCGCTACCTTGCAAGGATCACTGCAAAAGCACATGGGCACTGGAACATCACTAGGCAGAGGCAATGGGTCAAAGGCATTTCTGGTCATCTGGCCATAACTACAAATGAACCAATTTTGTTATAAGGACCTAAAGCAATGACCATTAAACCCTAAACGTAGGGTTTTCCATTTGTTGCACATAAATGAACCAATAATATAACACAATTGACAGAGATTACCTTAGTTTACTAGCTTTACCACGCCTTAGCATCCTTCCATTACATAATACAAAAAAAATAATCACTTCAAACAATTAGTACTAACGTATTTAGGGTTGCAAAATACACGTAATATATACCCAACCAATGCGTACAAAATGAGGAGGGGAGAGAACATACCTTGCTCTCAAAGATCTATGGATCAAATCCAACTTTACAAGGTCAAATTGCTCGATTCAAGAGATTAGGGGGAAGGGGGAGAGTAAAAACCCAAGAACAAGGAGGAGGATATGAAAGGAGCCTCAGCCAGGGAAACCTTGGCATTGGTTTTGAATACAAGGTCGGAACTGAGATCCAAGGCTCTGAGGTTGGCACCGAGATCCATGGCTCCGAGGCCGGCGCCAAGCTCCACGGCTCCGAGCTCAGCACCACAAACCTTGGCTCCAACCCCGGCGCCAAGATCTATGGCTCTGAGGTGCCTGCCACATCAACGCCGCAGCCAGGCACCTCAGCGCCATAGGTAGTGGCACCAAGAAGTGTTACCTCAGAGCCATATGTTCTGGCGCCGACCCCTAGGGTCCAATGATCAGTTTACGTCACCTAGGGGGCCAAACGTAAATTTTCTTCAAAAAAAGGGCAAAATTGAAAAAAATTAGGATGGCAGGTCGCTGTCCACCAGCCACTGGCGCCATTGCAAACATGTGCAACACCAGATCTACTTTTGAAACACCTAGATGGAAACATTTACAATATACATCTGAAATAGATGAAACACTTGAAACATGCGTGTACACCGATAGCAATATATGTAACATGTATATCTACTTTTGCAACATTCAGATGAAATACTTGCAATATAAGTTTGAAACATCTTACAATATAAGTTTGAAACATTTGAAACACCTAAAAATATGCTCAAAACATGCGGTATATCCATAAAAATATATGCAACATCTAGATGAAACACTTGAAACATACATTTGAAACGTCTAAAACACCTGAAAACATACGCTTGCAACACGCGTATATTGTCATTACAACATATGTAACATCTCATATATACTTTCGCGACATCCAGATGAAACACTTGAATAGGGTGTAAAAGGGGAAACTATAGTAGGGTTTGGCATGTTAGAGTCAGCATCCCAGGATGAGGCAGAGTATGAGTGTATATGACCATAAAAAAGACAAGGCAGAGTTCTTGGACTTTTAGGGGCATGGATGTCAAAGATTTTGGAAAAATAGAATGCTATGAAAGTTCAGGTTTTATGTGGCTAGCTAATAGCTATACAAGATACTAGGTTACAAGCAGGGGTGAATTCAAAAAATAGAAAATGGAAAGGAAGCAAAAATTGTTGTCTTTGTGAGGTAAATGAAACTACCGATCACATCTTAGCTAAAATAATTTGGACTTGCTTTAAGGAAGGATTAGGGTGGGACAAATTACCTAAGAACATACAAGAGGTTTTTGACTTCCGGATACCTTTACAGTGTAGAAACTACCATATAAATTAAGCTCTTCATGTTCTTGATTATAATGTGGAGCATTTGGAATGCCCAAAAAATGGATTAGAAAGGCTTTTCTAGGGTCTTCCAATGAGTTTTTCCACAATGATGTTCTTCCTGCAAAAATGGCATATTCTATTGAGGGAGGCAGATGTCAAGTACATAGACAACAAAATCAAGATCATAAAGTACATAGAAGGACCTAAAAGTGAATACTATGGAATCATTTTTAGCGACGCCACCCTTTTCTATCAGAGGCGGTTCAACTAGCACGCCGCCTCTAACCACGTCAGTGAGCACTGTAGCTCCATGACTGCTTCTGAAGATACATCTTCATGGGTGGTTCTATTAAGAAAACCACCTCTGATAGACGTCTATTTTCAGGGACGGTTACATTAAGAGAGCCGCCTCTGAAAATGGATCTTCAGAGGTGGTCCTCTTTACAAAACCATCTCTAAAAGTGATCTATTTTCAAAGATGGTTCGTTAAGAGAACCATCCCTACAAATGCATTAATAGAGGCGGTTCTCTTTAGTTAACCGCCCCTAAAAATGGCTCCCCCTAATTACCCCTTCTTCCTCCTCGGAACAGTATGCATGCTGAGCACCATTAACTCACTTGGAGGGCAAGAAATGGCAAAAATAGAGGGGGGAGGTTTTGCCCTTTGAACCTTCAAAGGAGTTGGGTTTGAGACGTGAGATAGTGGCATACCTAAACTCTTTTCAAACTTTTTTTGTTCATTTCTTTCACTTAGAGATCTAGAGAGAGACATGCATGATGTTAGATTTTTTATTTTTCCTAACAATTTAGACTGATTTTGCCCAACTTACTTTGGCTCACCTGAACTCTAGTTAATTTCTATATTTACTTTATCATTTTTTAAGTTTTAGGTCTAGAATAATGTAATATTTGTATAGAAAAATAGACATCAATTGCTTCAACATTTATATGCGAATAATACCTTCATGCAAATATAACTTTTATTTTTGAAGGGCACATATGTACAGGTCATGGATGTACATGAAAAGAAGACATGAAGCTTCCTACATACAAGATGTGAATGGTTTTATTGAAGCAGCTAAAAGGCACGCTTTAATTAAGCAAACAAAGGATATATATTGTCTCTGTGTTGACTATCAGAACCGTATAGTATGTCAAGATCCAAATACGATAAGATCACACTTGGTAAGAAGGGGTTTCATGGAGAACTACAAGATTTGGGATCATCAAGGTGAGAGACGTACAGAAGCAGTCAACATGGAAGGTACAAATCCTGCCAACATATTTTTCTCGATCTGTTGATGCAAGAAATGGAGACACTATGGAAGCATGGAGTGAAAATGTGGGATGAGCTTGTGAAGAGTACCTTCACATGCAAAGCCATCATTTTTGTTACCATCACTGACTATCCAGGATAGTTTTCCCTTTTAGGACAGATCAAAGGATTCATGGGATGCTCAAAATGCTTGATTGACACTGCAGCTCAGTTCCTCGAGGGATCCCGAAAGGTAGTGTACATGCATCACTGATGCTTCTTAATGGAAGGACATAGGTACCAAAGCAAGAGGATGATGACATACTTCATTGGTAGTACTATTGAGGCAGGGCATGCGCTAGAGAGGTGGGACAGGCATTACGTGTATAACATGGTGAAGAACATCAAAGTCGCCTATGGTAAAAAGAAAAAGGATGGAAAGATCAATAAGAGAGATATGGCTCCGATTGATGGTGTGCCATTCAAGAAGATGTCAATCTTCTTCAAGTACCTGCCTTACTGGGCGGACTTGGCCGTGCGCCATTCCATCGATGGTATGCACATCAAAAGAATGTGTTTGAGAGCGTCATTAGAATATTGATGGACATTAAGGCAAAGACAAAGGATGGACTGAAGTCATGGGAGGACCTAGTACGTTTGGTCTAGACCAGAGCTTCACCTAGAAGACCTTGGGAATGGAAGACACTACCTTCCTGCACCTAGCTACAACCTAACAAATGATGAGAAAAAAGCAATCTGCCTGAGCCTAAGGGGCTTAAAAGTGTCTACAGGTTTCTCCTCTAGCATCAAGATACTAGTCTCGATGAAAGACCTAATGTTAACCGGTTTCAATGCTCATGATTGCCATATGATGTTGACATGTTTCCTTCATATTGCTATTAGAGCTATAAAGCCTGTATACGTGAGGATGGTCATCACCCGGATGTGCTACTTCTTCAACCAAATTGTGTGGAAGGAGATCTGTGAGGACGAATTAGGTGACTTAAAGCATTTCATGGCGAAGACTATGGGCCAAATTGAGCAGTGCTTCCCACCATCATTTTTTGATATATTGCCACACCTCATGATGCACATGGTTGACTAGGTTAGGTAGCTCGGGCCTATGTATTTGAATGAGATGTGGCCATATGAGAGATTCATGTCTATTCTAAACCGCTATGTACACAATTGTGCTCACCCTGAGGGATCCATGATAGAGAGATATTGTGCTGAAGAAGTCATCGAGTCTTGTCAAGATTACTTGCGGGAAAAGGATAAACATGCACTTAGTTTGCCTATAACTCGTCATAAAGGTAGGTTGGCGGGGAAAGGCAGCAAGGGTAGGAAAATATTCATTGACAAGGAATACACTCAAGTGAAAGAAGCACACTCCTGTGTGTTGCGATACCTATCGGTGATGGAACCATTTATCAAAAAAACACATTGCACTCATAAGAGCAGAAAATCTAGGGCGCTCGGAGCAATGGATTGTTCATGAGCAGAAGCGTCTATTTGGCAAGTGCCTTAGGGAACAAGACTTATTGGAAGGGTAAACCTTATAGAGGTTGGCTCAGGAGCCATCATCCTAGGTCACGTCTTGGCAGGCATATTATGTAAATGGATACACATTCTACACCAAAGCAAAGGACCAGAAGATGGTGACTCAAAACATCACGGTTCGTATTGAAAATGTCGATGCATTTAGGGAAGTTCACACACACTATGGTTTCATAGAGGACATATGGGAATTGAACTATGGACTAGATATATAGGTCACCATGTTTTGGTGCCAATGGGTCAAACAGCCAGGTGGCATTGAGGTCAAGAAATTTGGACTCACACGTGTCAACCTCGACAATGTAGGTTACAAGGATCACACATGGGTGCCTGCTACTCGTGTGGCATAGGTCCTGTATTATACTGATCCCAAGAATCCAAAGAGGCATGTTGTTATATCTGAGAAACAAAGGATCCTAGGAGTAGACGACGTAGAGGATTTGGAGGAGCATAATCAGTACTCTAAGAGTAACAAGCACCACTGGCTTGCAAGATGATCACCTAGTGCCACTCGATGCAACCTCACGATGCAATTGCACTAGAATTGCTCACTCACTCGATCGGATGAACACTATCAAGCTCAAGTGAGTTAGATGGCTCCCAAGCACACCTACACAATCCACCAAGGCTCAAGGGTGCTTAGCTCCGACCACCACTACCGCCACCACCATCGCCACCCCAACCGGCACTGCTTCCACAGGTACAAACTGTTGTGCCAGCACCACCACCGCCACCACCCTCCCAACCATCTTCGTAGCCACAAACAGTTGCGCCCCTACTACCACCGTAGCCACAAACAGTGACGCCGCCACCTCCACCGCAGCTACAAATGTTTCCTAAGATGGTGAGAGAATTTAAGAAGGGTAGAAACCCGCCCGATGCTGGAATATCTATGATGTGGAGGTCTCTTGGCAAAAAGAACCCCTAGGACGCTTCTGCAATTAAGGGCAAGGCGGTGCCTTCGTCAGCTCTAAATATCAAGGCCAACATGGATAAGGAAGGATCTGGAACAATCTTTGGTGGCCAACACCGTTTAAGCCAAACCCTGGCGAGCATCGAATTAGTTAAAGACATGATAGAACAAAATAGTCCTGAGTGCCCCTATGAATACATGCTAGGCAAGGAATTCCTACCTGATTTTTCCCTAGAATGCAACAAGAGATTGTTACACATGAGGGTCTTTCACTTGTGGTATTTGGAAGCAGTACAACTTGGCTTAGAGTCAGTGCTAGTGAATTGCCCTACTAATGATATATTCGCTACCAGTGTAGAATTTTCAAAACTGGCCATATCTTTTGAGGACATTCAATTTTTATACCGACAGAAGAGACTCGATGTAAGTCAGATTACCCTGTGGTGCATGTAAGTAGTGTTTTCTTAAACTCATCCTCAAATTTGGTTTTATGTGCTTGTGTTATCCTTTTAACCACACATTTGCCTTACTTTCATGTAGGAAAGAGTGGATGGATTCAGCCAAGTTGAACTTGAGGAACGCATACCTTGACCCAAATCTCATTTGCAAGGCACGTCATGCTGGACCTCTATTGTGGTAAAATGATCATCCTGCATTTAAGGGTGCCAAGGGCAAGGCGAGAGAGGCATTTAGGAAGGCTTCGTATAGGGAAGCAAGGAATGAAGCTGCATTATATATTGCGAAGGCATTCATAGCTCATTAGAGATTCTAACATATAGAAACCCCGTACAATTTCGAGTAAGATCGACTACTATCTTTTTTATGCTACTCCCTCTATCCCCGAAAAAATCAATTCCTGGAGTTATCCTAAGTCAAATTTTTAAACTTTGACTAAATTTATAGAAAACAACATCAACAATTATGATATCAAACTAGTATCATTAGATGTATCATAGAATATATTTTCATAATATACTTATTTTATGTCACAAATGTTATTATTATTTTATAAAGTTAGTCAAACTTAAAAAAGTTTGACTAGCATGGATTCTAAGAATTGATTTATTTGAGGACAGAGGGAATATTTGGTAGATGGTTTACATTGACACTATTATCTTTTTTGTACTGATGCAGTGATCGCTTCACCTTAGCAAGCATCAATTTGAGAGTTGGCAGGATTTCTATCTTTGACTCTATGAGAAAAGATAGAAAAATGTACCAAAATTTTATCAACATGTTACAAACATAAGTAATTGTAGTTCATTACTTGTGATACTATTTTCATCCCATTATCGTTATAGTGAAAGTGATTATTTTGTACCTTAAATAGCGTGTACAGATGGGACGTTAAAGAAGGTGGGGTGCATGACCCAGTGAAGGAGAAGATGGATGTTTGTGTAAATCAATGGGTATGACCATTTTCTAACTAAAATAGCTTCTCATATTCCTTATATAGAACAATGTGTTTCACTGTATTATTTTTGTACATGTCACCGACCTGTAGTGCTCGAGACAGCCTACCGGAAGTATGCTTTGTGGCTACTCCCTCCATCCCAAAAAGAGTGTCGTTTTTTACTTTTAGACATCTTGTTTGACCATCCGTCTTATTCAAATTTTTGGTATAAATATCATATATTTTGTTATGACTTATTTTATCAATAAAGATACTTTAATAATGATTTATTTATTTTATAATTTACATAAAAATTTTGAATAAGACGAACGGTCAAACACGATGTCTAAAAGTAAAAAACGTCACTCTTTATGGGATGGAGAGAGTACTATGTATGTTAATGGATGAGAGCCAACGGGACTTACCACAATAACCATGTTGGTGCAGAAAGCGACCAACACGTAAATATTTATAGTTTTGTCGTACGTTGTGATCGGAGGTGGCCTAGCACTCAATGACACAGGGTTTATACTGGTTCAGGCAATGTGCCCTATGTCCAGTTTGAGTCGGTCGGTGACTTTATTCCTGAGCCCAGGTGCTCGAAGTTTGCTGTGGGATTACAAACGAGAAGGAGAAAGATGGGGGGTACAAGAGGTTCGGTCGGACTCTGGTCGAAAGGGACAAGAGTGATGGGAGCTCCGCTATGAGCTAAGTGTTCGAGCGTGTGCTCATCATTTGAACCTGGTGGTTCTACTGTTGTGTGCTAGTGAACTTGATCGATCTGAATGACTTGAATATTGGGAGAGAGCGTATCCCCTTTTATAGATGAAGGGGATGGCCTTACAAGTTAGAGGGAGAGAGTACGTATGCTTCTAAGCCTTGTTGCCCACGCCGACGGGTACAGGATGATGGTAGGCGCCCATAACACTGTTGGATGTCAGATGCACGTGGGAGGTTGTGTTGTTTTCTTCGCGTATGGCAGACGTCGGTGCCTGCCACACTGTTGATACCTAGAGGCATGCAAGGGGTTTTACCATGTTCGCCTGGTGCGGTAAATGCCGACGCCCATAACACTGTCGATGCCTAGAGGCATGTGGGGGAGCCTTACTGTATGGGAGTTAATGGCGCCCGCAATACTGTAGGGAAAAATGTCGGTGCCTACAACACTGCTTGGGTTCTATCGTGCCAGGGAGGTCATAGAGCACTATTTCTACAGGTGTACAGAGTACGGTCCCTGGTATTGCAGTTTGACTTGTGCACCCTGCCTTACTTTCTCCATCTGTTTCCTAGTCCTTACCGAGCGGGTGTCCCCAGTCGATTGGTTCTAGTCGGCTCTGATCGCGCCAGTCAGAGAAGAGTAGTGGGCAGGGGTTTGACGCATCCCCAATCGAAGACGTGGGTCGGAGTCGGAAGTAGAGCTTTGGCCAGGCCTTCCGGTCGGAGAGACCGTCCGAAGGTGGGCTGGAGACCGAAGCGAGAGCTCCGGTCGGAGAGGTGGGCTAGAGTCGGAAAACAGGCGTCGTTCCTCCTCGGCTAGGCCTTCTGATCGGTGATTGGATTGCCCTTCTGGCCTATCATTTAGGTACTTGGGCCGGCCCATGAGTTGCGCATTGTTTGCAACGTTGCCTGCTGGGCCGAGCCTCTGTTGGGAAGCCGGTCCATGAGGGACCCTAGGTTTATGAACCCGACAAACCCTGAAGACGTAGGCTGCTCTATCGAACCATATCATATGCATATGTTCATTAATATGAATTTAGCTAATTTGTTCCCTTTTTTGTGTAGTATCAAGTAACGAGGCCAAATGAAGTAATTACCCAAAGCGATGTTCAACTTGTTCAAGAAGATTTCTGCAAATTCATAGTGCGGGAGGTTCTTAATCTGAAGGGCTTATTCTATGATCATGACTCAGAGTATGCAACACATCCCACATTTGAGTCCCTTCGCCTAAAATGCATGTATCCCTTCTTTTCATTCTTTGGGCAGGAGCACAATTAACGTTGACTTATAATTTATAATGTACAAATACTTTGTTGATCATGTGTGTATAACTAGTGCACTACTGTGCATTTATGAAGTTAATTTGAATCATTTGCAATCAGGTACGAAATTTGGTGGGAAACGCGATTTCAAATTTGGCAGGAAATTTCAAATTAAAAATTTTGAAACTGATTTTTAGAGGCGGTTGATAACATTGTCCCTAAAAATATATTTTTAGAGGCGGTTGCATTGCCACAACCATCCTTAAAAAACATTTTCAGGGATGGTGAAAGGTCCTTGTTTGGTTTTGCTAATTGAGTGACAACCCTAGGTGGACTAATTGTGTTTATGTGAGATACACATGTGATTAGTCCACAGGTACATATGTGTGATCAACATATGCCATGGAGGTAGAAATGGCTCAGAGATGTTGCAAAGCTCACACATGTGATGATGAAGGAGCTTATTGCATATGAGACATAATGTTGAGTCATGTGATTAAGGTGGAGAAGATCAAGACATGACTTAGCTCGATGGACCGGTTGCAAGTGTGAAGGGCAAGTTGAGTGATGACTTGGCGCCAATGGACCGAAGCAACGGTGAAGAGCAAGTGAAGTCAAGATCGATAAACCAATATGGTCACATGATGATATGGAGTGAATCATATCATTGTCGATCATGTTGGTGCATGTGTTGCATCGACATTGGAGGAAATGGAATGGAATGCACAAAGCAAAGGTATAACCTAGGGCATTTCATTTCACCGGTCATAGGTGTGTAGAGAAGTTGATGACCAGGTTTATGATAGATGGCCGCACTATCAAGAGGGGCAAACTTGTTTGCATATCGGTCATCTAGTGCCACTCGAGTGATCTAACTTTGCGTCGTCGCTAGGATCGAGTGACGTGGCAAGTTGAGTGGCTAACTCCTTAAAAATGTTTGTGAAAAGCTAACACACATACACATGGTGGTGTACACTTGATGGTGTTGGCACATTTGCAAAGGAGAAAGAAGTTGGAGTTGAAATGGATCAACTCGACGAAGAAATGGAGGCGAAAGGAGGTCACTAGAGGTGACCGGACACTGGCTCCGAGGGGACCTGCGCGTCCAGTCATGCTTTGAAGTGAAGGTGCAGGCTTCGGTCTTCGACCAGACGCTGACGTTGAAAGTGACCTGACGCACAGGGGCCGCGTCCGGTCATGCTAACGTATGGTGATGTGGTGGTGTGAAGAACAACAGTGATGCGTGGCAATCGGAGAACAACCAGACTCAGGTGCTGCGTCCGATCGTGACTCACCTGATGCGTCCGATCACAAAACAGAGGCTCGGGGAGCTCTCTGGAAACGACTGGACTCTGGCTGGTCTGCGTCTAGTCGTGCAGGAGCAGACATGTCCGGCCACGTAAATGCCTCTCTAGAACCTTATTGGAAATGACCAGACTCTGGTGTAGCAGCGTCCGATCATCCTCGCGGTGCGTGTCAGGTCGCAACTTAACCGTTGAGATCGGGCGCTCAGCATTTGAAGTTAGGGATGACGTGGCAGCCATCCGTTGACCAGACGCTAGCAGGGTGCGTCTGGTCGATCCGACCGGCGCGTCCGGTCGCCCCAAAAAATGCCCAGTGAAGGGATAACGACTATTTTAGCCCATGGAACTATAAATAGAAGTGTTGGTTAGTCTTTGGCTATGAGTTGAGCAGAGCTAAGCACCCTTGAGCCTTGGTGGATTGTGTAGGTGTGCTTGGGAGCCATCTAACTCACTTGAGCTTGATAGTGTTCATCCGATCAAGTGAGTGAGCGATTCTAGTGCAATTGCATCGTGAGGTTGCATCGAGTGGCACTAGGTGATCATCTTGCAAGCCAGTGGTGCTTGTTACTCTTGGAGGTTGCCACCTCCTAGATGGCTTGGTGGTGGTCTCCGTCGAAGCCCGCAAGAAGCTTGTGCGGTGCTCTAGAGAAGAGCTTTGTGAGGGGCATTGTGCTCGCCCCGCGGGATCCACGAAGAGCAACTCTAGTAGAGCGAGACACGAAGGGTGACAAGTGGTCCGGTCGGGTCAAGTGCTAGAGCTTGTGGTAAGCACTCCGCGTAGAAGAGTGTGACTTGCGGGTCACCACTAGCAAGAGGACCGACGATAACCTTGGAGCTTATCTCCACGGGGACTAGCGTGTTGGCAAGCACGTGAACCTCGGAATAAAATTCATCGTGGCATCCTTGTATTCCCATTGGTTTGCATCCTGGTTACAAAAGCTTGTAATTATTTTTATATACATTGTGCTTGTGTAGTTGCTCTTGTAATTAGTTAGCTCGTGTAGCTTACTAGTTACCTTCTTGCTTGTGTAGCATAGAAGTAGCTCCCTTGCGTGGCTAATTTGGTTTGTGTAACCTTGTTAGTCACATTGCCTAATTTGTGTAGCTAAGTATTTGCGCTCTCTAATTTTGTATTGGTTGCCTTGTTATTGAGCATTGTTAGTGAGCTTAGAAGCTTTGTGCTTTTGCTTACTAGAATTGTGTAGGAGCTTCCCGGTGTGCAAAATACTAGTGGCATAGGTTTGTGTGACCTTACTTTTAGAATTGGATATGTGAGCTTTAGCTAGCCCGGCACCTTTGTTGCATAATTATGATCTTTATAAGGTGCTTCTGAACTTAGATAGAGGGGTGTAGTCTTGGCTAGACCATTAGTTTTAATTCTGCAAGTATCTCGGTTAGCTGACGCGTTTAATTTTAGAAATGACTATGTATCCCCCTCTAGTCTGCCATCTCGATCTTACAGACGGTTGCATTGCAGCAGCCACCCCTAGTAATGCATTTTTAGGGGTGGTTTATGTATTGGAACCGCCTCTGGAAAAAAAATTAAAGGCGGTTTGACTATTGGAACCGTCCCTGAATTCAGAGACGGTTCACCTAATGGAACCGTTCCTGAAAATACATTTTTAGAGGCGGAGATCTTAATAGAATCACCCTATAAATGTATTTTTATGGACAGTTAAAAGCCCGTTGCTGGAGACGCCCCATCTTTACAATCGGTGGTATTATAGTGATTGCGCAAATCGCTCCTGAAAACCTAGTTTACTCGCCTCTAAAAATGATTTCTGTTGTAGTAGTGGAAAGGCTTAATCTGAGTGTCTGTTCTAGCTTTGTTTCTTCGAGTAGTTCTTTTCCTCAGTTGTTTGAGAGTAGCACAAGTTTTTGAACTGGACCTTGTAAGCTGGCAACGCAGCAAGTGTGTGTGGTCTGCGTTTAAACTCTGTGATAACTGTTATATTTTCTATATAGGCCACGTTTAGTTCCGAAAAGTTTTTCCCAAAAAATGCTACAGTAGCCATCACATTGAATCTTGCGATACGTATATGGAGCATTAAATGTAGACGAAAAAAACTAATTGCACAGTTTGGTGGGAAATCGCGAGACGAATGTTTTAAACCTAATTAGTCCATGATTGGACACTAATTGCCAAATAAAAACGAAAGTGTTACAGTAGCTAAATTTCCAAATTTCATCCAACTAAACAAGGCCATATAAACACTAGGTTTACCTTCATAAAAAAGGAGTAAGAACACAACAGTCATTCATCAAATGTTTACTTTCACTCAAATAAAATTAAAGCCACTGCTATTATTTCCTATCAAGTGAGCTGAGAAAACATCAGAATCAGATACAAACTAAGTATTCAAACATAATTTTAGTAGCAGGTATTCTTAGGTTGTTTGTCAAACTTCGCCACACAACTTTTGGCGAGTTTGACTTCTCACACGGCCTTTTATTTTTCAAATCGATCTTTTATTTATGTCCAATAAATATTTCAAAAGACATAAGGGTCCCCAACAACTTGAGAACATCATGCGTGCTACTGCGCGGCGTCTTCAAACTCGAAATTATCATAACATTTCATGCAGCAAAATAATTGAATGTGGACGGGTAGCATGTAGAACTGCAGACTCGGAGATCTCTCGATATGGATGGGCTTTCCAGTTTCACGGCAGGAAATCATCTGGAAGGACTTTTGGGCTTCGGGTCCAGCCTACTTGTTGTTCAGCTCCGGCACAGCCAATCGGGCCATTAGCCCATCACATCCTCCTCCTCCGCAGAGCAGTGCAGAAGCGGGCAGCGGCCGCCGAACCCTCGCCCGTGCGGCCGTGCGCCCGAACACCTTGCGGCGGCGCCGGCATGGCGATTCCCATCCCAGCCCACTGGGGATATTTAAATATTTGCCACCCTTACGGTTGGCTCCCAGCTTTAAAATATAAATTATAAATTTGCCATCTGATTTACTCTGGTGCTAAAGATTTGCCTATTTTAGACTCGTGACAGTACAGGTCATCATGCCATGGTGAATCGGCGGGGAAAAAAGACGTCCATGCCCCTTAGGCTGTTAGGACAGCCAGCTCTAACCAGCCACCGTGCTAAAAAAAAGGCCACGTGCTCCAGCTCCAACCAGCCAACCAACGTGCTCTACATATATTTGCTACAGGATGTAGTCTACAGTAAAATTTCGACATGATATATGCTAATCATGGTCACAAATTTGCATACATATATTAGTACATAAATTCGACAACCACTATACATTAAAAATCAGCATCATCATGGCCACACATGAATTGTACCAAATATATATATATGAAATGTACCGTGCACAGCAAACACATTAGCTAAAAGAGACCACTGATGTCTAAGTTTGGTCATAACAGCCATACGTAGAATCATTAAACAGGTTCTAGGCGACACATAGCTAAAGCAATGGCTATTTAACAGTTTTGACCAACAAAAGTACATAAGGTGCCATTTATCAGGTTCTGACCGACAAATATAGAGCACTAATGCCATCTAACAGGTTCTGGCCACAATGCACACTAGGAATCCACAAAAGTCATTGTTTTTCATCTCCACGGCCTTGGCTTGTCTCATGTTTTCTTGATCTTGGAGGCCAGCTGCTTCCTCCTCGGAGTCATCTTCTTGGGCACGGCCTCCACAACTTGTAGCTCTCCTTCCGGAAGAGGTTCAGCTACACCCAACAATAATTTCCTAAAAAAATAGAAAGTGAGGGTGTTTACAACAAAGAAGCAATTACAATGGATGTTTACAAAAATCCTAGTGATTATACCTCCTAGTGCTTGGACTTGATGGGGTGCTTGGACCTGATGGGGTTCCCTGAGCTGCTAGTCTGAACCTCTATAGGCACAAGTTCAGCAGGGAGCTCTCTCATTGGCTGTCCTTGCTTCTTTGCTTGGCGGCTTCCATAGCTCCATTGAAGCTCTGAGTTGAGCTTCTTACGCCTCCGACCTTGTCCTCACTATGACTTCTCTTGTCTGCTGCAAGCCTTGTCCTAGGAGTGGCTTGTTTAGGAGCAGGGATGTCCCCCTCTTGCTCTTCTTCCTCCCAGGCTTCACACTAGTCTTCTTAGTTCTCTTCCTACAAGCAAAAAAGTGAAATTTTTAGCACATTACAAAGAACAGCAATAATAAGAAAAAAAAATGTGTTGCTCCTACCTTTTCTTAGTTCTGTCAAGCTACACCTCCAGCTACCTTGCTGTGCCCATGTTCACCACATCCTTTACATAAGGCTTGTCTGGTTGCCTTCCCACTTCTCTCACCGGTGGTTTGGCCTGTTTTTCTTTTGCCTACCTAGCCCTCTCTTTTTTCATGAATTGGAGGATGCATGAAATCCTTTGTTTACTTGAGCCCCACCGAGATTTGTCTGTAATATTTGCTACTATTCCATCATAAGCGACTTGGAACCTCTCAACAGAGTAGTAATTGTCTACATAGCTGCCCATGTTTGGTCAGCCTTACGCTTGTGATGATATTTGCTAGTGCATGTGGATGTGGTTTTCCAAAGAATTTGCCACTCTCTGCAAATACATGCCATCTGAGTTAAATAAACAACATGTCTTCTCGACCTCTTCATCCTTATACATCTCAGTCACTTCAGTTTGCTCAGATGGCCTTTGGTGATCTTGGTGTGGCTCGCACCCTTGGAAGTCGTGCATTGAGTTGGTGAATTACAGCAGAGCAATATTTCAGGTGATAAGGCCCGGAGATCCTCCTCCTCTTGGCAAAAAGTATAACTAACCTCTCCCTTATACCATCTACCATGCAAAGTGAGGAGGCAAATCCTTCAAGTCCTTCACCCAAGCATTCCAACTCTCAAAGAAGGTTGTTGTTAATGTAATCACATTTGATGTCCTGCTTTGAATTTACTTCTTGCCCACAACAAACTGTGATGGTCATCTAGCCACTTTGTTACTCCTGGGCTTGCTGCCACAACCTTGTCAAAAAAGTACTTGAACCTATGTGGAGAGTAGGCTCTTGCTGCAGACCACATATTTTTTGCATAAACCTCTCCAGTGTAGTACTTCTTCATGTTCTCCATCAAATGTCTAAAGCACTCTCTCTGCTTTCATTATATAGAAACACTTGCTTGATCTGCAGCTTCAAGCCCCTTGCATGTATCAAAGCAAACAACCAACCTAGGCGGGGGTCCTATTGCTTTACCTAGTGCTCCATGAACCATGTCCAATTTTCTCGTGGTTTCAATTGTCAAAAAAACAAAATGCTAGTGGAAACATCCAATTATGCCCATCTAATGCTAAAGCTGCAGGCATTTTTCCATTCCACTCTCTAGTTAAATGTGTGGAATCTATACTAATGTAAGGCCTGCAACTATATAAGAATCCATCTATGCAAGCCTTGAAGGCACAAAAAAATCTAGTGAAGTGCACTTTCCCATCAAGCTGATCTGTGTCTATCTCTACAACATTTGCCAGTGATCTCAACTCTACCTCGGCTTTGAATCAGTGCAACCAATCATAAGAATCGGACCACTTACCAAATAGTTTGTCTGCTTTGCTCTCTCTGTCTCCCATACCACATAGTTTGGTAGCTTGTCTCAATTTTGTACTTGTCATCAAGAAACTCCTTAACTGCAGTAGCCCCATACTTGGTTTTTTCTTCAATAGAGGTATAGCTCTACATGCAACCCAACCAATAGAAGCCATGTTGGTAACAACCCTATTAGTTGATGGACACTTGTGGACACCACTTTGATGATCTGAATCACACAACAAAACATACAATGTTAGAAACCAACTCAAGTCAAACCAAAAAAAGTATGCATGAACAACCAAATTTGCCTTACAAAACAAAATAATTGGTTCAAAAATGTACCTGACACTCTTATCACATTGAGTCCTAGCTCTAATAATCCAAGGACAGCCCAAATGCCTTGCAAAATCCCCTAAACCTCTTTTTGTCGACTTCTCCATCCCAAGCTCAAAATCTTTAACAATGGCATGTTGCCTTCATCGCCATCCTAAAGTCATCCATACAGGGGATAGTGTATGCCAACCGACATATCCGGAAATTCCTTATCACAATCTTCCATAGGCTCGATGAGAGCTGTGTCATCAACGATAATTACGGCATCTTCCATCTCTCTTTCAAGTTCCTTAGAGATGGTAGGGATAGAAATTTCCTCTCTAGCAGCTTCCTCGGCCTTCTCATGAGCTTCCCGGAACCCCATTGCCTCATAAACAACATCCTCATCAGCTATTGCATTTGCCTCACCATCCTCGGCTTCCTCTTGGATGATAGTCAATGTAGCCAGATCATCTGAACCGCCTCATCACCATCCTGTCTTTGGAGATGTACAGTATCGACCATTCCTTCCGAATTAGCTCCAAGATAAGAAGCATCAACATTGGTCACATCACACATAGGAATACCACTTGTTGTTTGTCTCATATCCATCCTTAGTAGTAACCTCAACGATAATATATGCCATCCTTTCCTCCTATTTCTCCTCTATCATTTTCGCCATTGCTCATCCCTTCTAATTTTCCATTCAGAGCCACTATCACTGTCCAAAACCCAAATTGACAATGTCTGGCTTGGTCCCCATATAATCTTCGTAGCCATTTTATCATGAAACTGAGCTAGACTGTACCCAACACTCCTATCTAGCCACAACTCATGTTCTTGGTCAACAATTTCAACAAGCCCATCATATTCAAGCACAACAGTGTACTTAACGGGTTCGATCCTGGCATTAATGTAAACATAAAAACATTGCATTGTTAGCCAAGTACCCCATGTAACTCAGGTCCAAGCTATGCGCCCCTACAAAGTGAAAATAGAGAGACTCACCAAGGGGAGCAGCCATCGAGTTCCATGGTCACATATCGGGATCCAAATGCTGCTACATCACCCACCTACAAACCAAAATTGCAAGAAAATCAACGTTCAACCCTAACCCTAGCTCGGTGGCGAAGGCAAAATAAGAGGCCGGTGAGGCGGCGGAGGGTGGGGAAGTGCGTGGTCAAACACTGCTTGGGTTCGGGGTTGTGGAAGTGTAGATCGGGGTCAACTTCCGCCACCGTCCTGCAGCCCACCTCATTACCATACATTGCGGCAGGAGGCGGCGTGGGAAAAACGGGGAAGAGAGGCGCGAGGCGGCCGTGCGAATGGGAGAGGAGGAGGATTCGGGATGGATTTAAGGGGCTCGGCCTTGCAGTCGCGCATGGGGCTTCTCCTCTGCCGCCCGTCAGCGGGACTCGGGCGGCCATGACGGACTGCTCCCCTTTCATCAGCGGGTGGAGAGCACGGGGAAGGGGACGACTCGAGAGACGACAGGCCCGGGATGAGAAAAAATAGAGTGGAGGATAGGGAAGTCTTTTTCTAAGCCAATCCACCGTGACAAGTTGAGGTGTACTGTCACGACGTTAAAACGGATAAATTTATAGCACCATCGTGATTTAGGTGGCAAATCTAGTATTGCCGTTCTAAAGATGGCAAGTCCGTAGAAGCCGACGTAAGGGTGGCAAATATATAAATATCCTTGCCCACTGGTGCTGGCCGCCGCCGGGCAGCTCTGGCAGCACGGACGACACAACGCCGGCGGCGATGCGACACGGGCTGGATCCGGGCACGCTGTCCCTCTACCAGAACACCGTGCTCGGGTTCATCTACGCCTACCTCCCTAAACCGCCTGTCTCCGCCACCCCCATTCTCTCCTGCGCCGCCGCCGCCGAGGAAGACGGTGGAATCGATCGCATCAGCGGCCTTCCCGACGACCTCCTCCGCCGCATCCTCGTCCGCCTCCCCGCCAAGGACGGGGCCCGCACCGCCGTGCTCTCCACGCACTGGCGCGGACTCTGGCTCTCGGCGCCGCTCGTCCTCGCCGACACCGATTTCCTCCCCCACGGGGGCCCGGAGGGCCGGCCCCCGCGACCCGGGGCCGTCACGCGCGCCGTTCGCCGCGCCGTCTCCGCCGCTCTCCGCGCGCACCCCGGGCCGTTCCCTTTCGTCAGCCTCTCCTGCCAGTTCATCAAAGCCGTCGATGCGGACCGCGCCGTGCTCGCTCGCTGGTTCCAGTTCCTTGCCACCTAGGGCGTCGAGGAGCTCGCCTTCGTTAACCGCCCCTCGCCCTACGCCGGCCTGCGCCTCCCTGCCGCGCTCTTCAGCTGCGCCTCCCTCCGCCGCCTGTACCTCGGCGCTTGGAGGTTCGTCGATACCGCCACCCTCCCGCGCGGTGCCTCCTTCCCGAGGCTTCAGGAGCTAGTCCTCGGTGCCATCGCGCTGGAGGACCGCGACCTCAACTTCCTGCTCGCCGCTAGCCCCGTGCTTGAGGTCCTCAACATTGTTGGAAGCGTGGAAAAGTTGCACGCCTGTCTTACCAGCCATAGCCTACGCTGCGCACAGTTCTGCTTAGTCCTTGTCTTGAAGAAATGGCGATAGTGGATTGCCAATCCCTTGAGCGCTGCTTTATCTGGAGGTGCCCTAGCCAGCGTTACAGAGTTAAGATTGGCCACGCGCCGCAGTTGAGCACATTGGGTTATTTGGAGCCTGGTGTACACGTGCTGGAGATTGGCAACACTGTCATCAAGGTCCTAATTTCCCTTCTTTCTTTGTGTCAATAGTTGACATACAATATCTACTGATTGGTGCCTAACATGACGGTGTTTGAATCTGTTGTTTTGTTCACTGCAGCCAGGAACAAAGCCGAGTCCCAAAACCACAGTTCCAAGCGTGCAGATGTTGACTTTCCATCTGCATTTCGGAGTTCACTATGAAGTGAAGATGCTGCCAAGCTTCCTCAAGTGCTTTCCCAACGTCGTGACGCTCTGTATCCAGGTAAACTTGACCCATTTTTCATTTGGCATTTTCATCGTTATCACTTATTCATTCTCCACTTTGTAGCACTACGTTATTGTTGCATATATTTTTTTCCTTTTTTCCAACACGGATGAACCAAAATTCATTGTGGATAGTAACGAAATTACAGAGTTTCATGCCATCTGACATGTTCAAGACCCAAAAACCTCACATTGCCCTCTAGACCGAGCACAAAGGGCTCAGCCAATGGACCAACCAAAACCGCCGGCGCCTACGCCACCCTAGAAAGAAAACCAAGGTCCAGACACACAGAACATAAGCTACCAGTAAACCCAGTTCGACCTATTACAAGCCAGAGAGGGCTGCTACGGCACGCAGGCCAGCGGCGTCTTCCTTTCCAGCAAACTACTAAATCATTCCAATCTTGATGATCGCCTGCGATTCATCTCCCTCCTGCTGGACTTGTTGGTGAAACTGTAAAGCCACCGACTTCAGAGCTGCCGCCCAATATTCCATCCGAGTCACGATCTCTTGCTTCTGAAGCCTTGCCCAATATATCAGCATAGAACAAATCAAACAAGTTTCTTGTTCTCCAAATGGCCTAGCAAACTGCAGCCAAACCAACCATGTGAACCTGTTTCCCTTGTGGGAGGACCCATTTCACCCACCTCTAATATTGGTTGAAAGAGGAAGGTCTGACAGATATCCCAAAAAATAAAGGCCAGTGTACTCCACACATATTTGGTAACAAGGCACTCAAGGAAAGGATGCACAACACACAACAGATTCTTCCTCAGTGCAAAAGGCACCAGAATCATCACCTTTCCATTTTCTTTTTATTATGAGGTTATCCTTTGTCCGAATTGCGTTTTGTAAAGTCAGCCGTATGAAGATTTTTATTTTTAGAGGCAACTTGGCCTTCCAGATCTGTTTATTGTTTGGACCATAACTATTTGCAACATAAGTGCTTGGACATAGATTTGACACTAAAATTCTCTGTTTTCTCCCAGTTCCAACTTGCTACATCTTTTGCTTCATTCACTTTGTATCTGAAGATAATATCACGTAGGCGTCTAAGCTGGTCCTGCAGGCCTTAACCACCTTCGAAAATCCAACCTCCAGTTTTTACAGCAAAGTCCATTCACTGGGCAATTTTGTGTAGTACAGATATCATATAGACCAGGAAACTTGTCTTTCAGTGAGACATTTGCACACAAAATATCTCGCCAGAAATCAATCATATGATCATTTCCCACCTTCATAGACCTTCCCATCAAGTAAATATGTTTGACTTCGATCATATCATTCCACACAGGGGAATTATTAGCCTTGTAAGCAACTTGTCGAGTTGTTGTAAACATTTACATTTCAAGTATTTCTTCCTTGCAATCTCCTGCCATAAACCATCTTCATTTTCAAGTTTCCACCACCATATGCAAAGAAGACTAATGTTCATTTTCCTTAAGTCTTTTATCCCTAAACCCCCTTTATCTTTGTGCTTAGTTATGATCTCCCACTTTACTAAGTGGTATTTCCTTCTCATCCCATCACCTTGCCAAAAGAACTTTTTCCTGGTTTTGTCCAACTTGTCAATAGTAGTTAAGGGTAGGAGGTATATAGACATATCATAAGGTGAGCTTGTTACTTAAGTTAGAATCCAAAAGAGAGGTTCTCCCACCAATGGACAGTGAACTACCTTGTCACCCATCCAGTCTTTTTAACATTTTCTCATCAAGAGGGACCAATTAGCTATGTGAAGCCTAGATCCAGACACAGGGACCCCAAGGCATCTTATAGACCATTTTCCAATCGATGCAGCTAAAAGTGTCTACGTATTCCATAGGTTTATTAGCATCTTGGCTAATCATTATTGCTTCACTTTTAGAAAAAATAATTTTAAGACCAGACATGGATTCATACAGATACAACAGGAACTTGAGATTAGTTGCTTGTTCTTTGCTATCTTGCATGCACAAAATTGTGTGGTCTGTGTATTGCAGAATTACAACATCATTATTCACATATCCTGGCACTAGGCCTGTCAAAAGCTTGTTTTCCTGTGCATGATCATTTTTGCAAGGGTATCCACCGCAGTATTGAACAAAAAGGGTGAAGACGGTCTCCTTGTCTCACCCCTTTCCCAGTAGTAAAGTATGAGCCATAAGTATATCTAGGTCATGACCATTGCAATCCAGTCACACCAATGATTGTGAAAAACCCCTTTGCCTCAGACAAGAAAGAAGGAAGTCCCAGTTAATTTTATCATACGCTTTTTCGAAATCCAATTTAAGCACAGGACCCTCTCTTTTTCTGTTTTTTTGTATCATGTAGGATTTCATGGACCATCACTCCATCCATAATGTTTCTTTCTTTGATAAACCCCGTTTGTCATTTATCGATAGGTTTGTTCATGACTTTCTCCATCCTAAGCATAAGGGTTTTGGTGAAGATTTTGTAAATGACATTGAGCAGACGTATAGGTCTGTATTGTTGGATTTTGTTCGCATTCTTGATTTCAGGAAGTAGGGTAATTACCCTGTAGTTTACTCTCCCAATGTCCAAATTTTTTTTTTCATGAAGTGCAAGCGGTAGTCTTACCGCCTGTGACCGGAAGATCCCGGGTTCGAGTCGCGGTCTCCTCACATTGCATAGGCGGGCACAGAGCGGGAGCTCTCTGCACTGGATACGCCCTTTAAACTCCATGAACATTGAATG
Source organism: Miscanthus lutarioriparius (assembly GCA_904845875.1). Lineage (NCBI taxonomy): Eukaryota > Viridiplantae > Streptophyta > Magnoliopsida > Poales > Poaceae > Miscanthus > Miscanthus lutarioriparius. The sequence continues at coordinate 137,699,308 of CAJGYO010000007.1, read as the reverse complement.
TCATCTCTAATGAAATCCCAGCAGTGTTGATAAAATTCAATAGCCATATGATCAGGGGGGGGGGTGCTTTTCTCCATAGATAAGATGGCTTCTTTAATGTCCTCCATAGTAAAAGGTTCAATCAACTATCCAAACAGGTTTTTATAATATTGTGTCGCATGCTCAGTTATTTTATCATCCCCAACAATATCACCATTATTGTTGCATATATATATATATATATATATATATATATATATATATATATATATATATATATATACATGGCCTAAACTGTGAATCTAAATTGCGGTCTGAACAAACAAAAGAGCCCACCAGCAACCTAAGTCTCAAGTTCTGGCAGGAGGCTGGGCCCATCAAGTGTGTCCAGTCACGTCTCAAGACGCTGGCTTTTCGTGACTTCCATGGGGATGAAAGTGAATTTGCTTTCCTTATGTTTATTGCCGAAAACGCCCAGGTATTGGAGAAGATGAATATTGTGCTGGAATTTCGAAAACCCTATAAACCAGAAGAGCTGGCCTCGAAGATGATGGCATTGGACAATGCAAGATGGGCAAGCGGAAGCAAGAAAGTGGGGTACAAGTTTTCCCAGCTTGGTGAGGGAGGAGGCAGCGTTTGGAATCACAGATTAGCGTTTGATTTTAATTGGAACGATCCTTTTCTGTACCTTTGAGTTTAGAACTCAGACACAGTAAATAAACAATTAAATTAGACACTACATGCTAATGCCCCACTGCTCTGCAGTTTTTTTACCAACGTATGTCTAAATTAGAGATATCGCAACTAGTTGTATTGTAGTAACTTATTCACCACTGCTATATGGATGCTAAGTGAGTGTGCTTTACGCTGCTTTTGTTTACCACATTTGAACTGTTTCTTTGTCTTGTTGCTGTTTTCTAATACCGAAGATGACTAACATTTTAGTTAGTTATATTAGCATAGTAACTGTACTGGAAGTGCACCTTGTACCTCCTCTTTTGCATCACACCATTTCCGCTAAGAATTATCTCAGGTCTGTGGTGAACCACATCGACCTGTATGCAGATGCCACTGCACTACCCACCTGGTTATGGCCTTATGGGCACTGATATTCTCATATGATCATGTCGGGTGTGGCTCGATCGGTCTTGTTTAGTTGTTCCTTGAGCGCTAGCATGCGTTCTTACAGCTTCTGAGCCTTCCCTGGGAAAGGGTAAGGCGGGTGGACTAGCATGATTGATGGGTGGTCATTTCAGCAGGAGCCGGCTACTAGCCAGCCCTGGGGACTGTTTTGTTTGCAAACTTCATTGCAGTGCTCGTGCCTGAAGAAATCTCAGTCTTGCATTTTTTGTGACGATCGTTGCGGAAGAAGCGCCTAACAATAAATTCATGTGAAAGTAGTGATAATTATACATGACGAAAACCTAAAAAAATGACATATTATGGACTTGCACACAAATCATTAATGGACTGAAGTAGCTAAACGCTAACAGCAGTGCAGTGAACAGCTTGCTACAGATGGAATCAGGCCCAGATTTACAGAATTTTACAAGCCAATAGAACCATGCCAACACGAAGAGATGACAGCACATAGGAGAACTAGGCAAGGAAGCTCCCAAATTAACTTGCTAATAGCAAGGAATAACCACAAAAATACACTGATAAACACATTTGTCCCAGGCAGGGAGCTCAGCGCACCTACTGACAATACCACTATGCATCACACTACCTTGCTGAGGGAACTGTCTCACTTGAATCAACTGCCTCCTCTATCGCATCAGCTTTGGGACTCCTCTCCTCGGTGACGCAATCTGAGCTATCAGGTCCGGATGAGCTCTGAAATGAGCTATCAGGCTTGAACAGATCATCGTTCTCCAGGTTGGAAAGCTTCTCAGTAGATTCTCCCTTGAGCAGCTCAACGACTTCAGACATTATGGGTCTCTGCTCTGGTTTGTCCTGAGAACAGGCGAGCCCAACAAGCACCATTCGCTTCAGCTCATCCTCGACGAAGCTATCCTTGAGCTTTGGATCAGCAATTTCCTTGAACTTTTTGTCACGAGCTAGAGGAAGAGCCCACTCAGTTATGGTTTTCTTCGTGGTGGGGTTAAGCTTCTCAACTGGCTTCTTCCCGCTGGCAAGCTCTAGGAGCATAATTCCGAAACTGAAGACATCGCAGCTTTCAGAGGCCTTCCCAAGCATTGCATACTCTGGTGCGAGATAACCGAGTGTGCCTTTCACCTTTGTGGTGACATGCGTTGCACCATCTGGAATTAGCTTGGCAAACCCAAAGTCAGCAACCCGAGCTTGGAAATTCGAATCCAGGAGAACATTGCTCGCCTTGACGTCTCTATGAATGATATGCGGCGTCGCATAGTGATGCAGATAACTACAAGATGAAAGAATTTTAAATAATAAGATTGCTGAAGTTTGGTAAGCATGAATGATGTTTTGAGGATAAACATGAACAATGATGTTGTGTGGCTTACGCGATCCCTTCTGCAGAATCGACGGCGATCTTTATTCTTCTTTCCCAACTGAGATTGCACTCTGCTGCGTGCTGTCCATGAAGTTGAGAGTGTATGCTCAGGTTTTGCATATAATCATAGACTATCAAGCGTTCCTGGCCTTCAGCACAATATCCGCGCAAGCTTAAAAGGCTCTTGTGCCTCACTCGTGCCAAAATCTCCACCTCGACAGCAAATTCTTTTTCAGCTTTGTTGCTCCAACTCTTGAGCCTCTTCACGGCAATCTGTTTGTGTCATTAAAGAGTGAAGTGGTAAGTTCCAGAGGATATGAAATCCCATTCATGGAGTAAAGAGTAAATGAAACATACGGGGTCCCTTAAGAAACTGGTATTGAAACACTCAAAAAGTGTGCAGCAAAAGCATACACAAGGAGCACGTAGCTCAAAATCCCACAGAAAAGAAAAATATTTACCTTATGATACACCAATTTAGGCAGATTGTTGCTTATAAAAAAGGCAGATTGTTGCAACATAGCATGCCCATGTGTCAAGAACCCTACTTTTTATCTAGCCACAATATATATAGGTATAGCATGAACAATGCAAACTTATACGAGCATAGGTTTACCATAGAGTAAAAACAATTAGCTGATGTGTTCGTATTTGCCAGGACTCTGTGATTGGCTGAAGGACAGTTCTGAAAACTACCATTTTAAATTTCAATTACTGCTAGAACTAGAAATAGCACTCCAAGATGAGACTGAATCAGGCCATGTTTAGTTGCCTCAAAATCCAGAATTTAGCACTATGTAAAAAGAAGATTTCCCGTCACATTAAACTTGCGGTATATGCATGGAGTACTAAATGTTGACGAAATCAAAAACTAATTGCATAGTTTGGTTGTACTTTGCGAGACGAACGTTTTGAGCCTAATTAGTCAACGATGGAACAATTATTACCAAATAAAAACAAAACGCTACAGTGTAGCTACAGTGGCGCAAATTCAGCCGGCACCGAATCCGGTGGCCAACTAAACGCGGCCTCAGTTAAGATACAATCATTAACGTCAGGAGGTTCCATTGATGGCACTGTCCTGCTCTTACCCCAAAAACATGCCAGTTGCTTTCGTTCCCCCCAAAAAAATGCGAGTCCCCAGAAGCTAACACTATAGCAAAAAAGGCTGTGCACACAGGGACACAGTAGAACAGATTATTTTGGTTGTTCAAGAGAAAGACTGCACCTGTGACCCATCCCAGAGCTGGCCCCAATACACACTGCCAAACCCACCCTCGCCGAGCTTGTTATCATAATTGAAATTGTTCGTCGCCGACTGAAGCTCCTTCAGTGAGAAGATCCGCCACGTCGTGTCCTTCTTCTTCCTCCTACCAGGTTCAGCCCTAAGAACACAACAAACCAACAGTGATTCAATCAAGTGACGGGCAGCAGTTACTAGAAGAATGCATGGTACGAAAAGGAAAGGTACTAATGGAGCCCCCAAAGGTAATCACTTCACCCAACTCCTCCCCAAATTGCAGCACATTCTGAACAAACTACTTAAAGTTAACTTTATGTCCTCTTCAACCTGATCTGCCCGCAATTCAACACTAATATTTGCAGTGAAACACAGGCAAACAGTGAAATTTGAAACGATGCAGAAGTTCAGATATTCAATCTTTGTCCTTCCGTTCGATCCAAACAAGACGTGATTACTCATTGTATTTATCATTCAACGAAGTACTGTACTAACCAACCCACAGAAATATACATCAAGCTCACAAGATTATCTCACATCTCTGATCCTTTCTCGTTAACCAAATCAATTGCCACCGGAGACACCACCCAAATAGATCAATTTCTCTGTGTGATGAAATTGAACACAGGTGAAGCACACAATAAAAAAAAAAGAGGCGTACCCAGTGCAGAGAGCTCCCGCTCTGTGCGGGGTCTGGGAAAAGGTATCAGTGGTAAGCCTTACCCTCGCCTGTCCAATACGAGGAGATTGCGACTCGAACCCACGACCTTCCGATCACAGGCGCTAAGACTCTACCGCTTGCACCAGGCCCGCCCTTAAGGTGAAGCACACAATCAGTTCCCCCAAAATCACAGTCTACAAAGTGACACACAAACCAAATAAGGAGGAAGAAAAAAAAAGGCTGCTACCATTTGACCATCCCCTTCTCCGGTTATCCCCCAAACCGAGCACAACCCAAACTCATAGCCCCAAACCCGCACCGAGACCTCAATTGCAAGGGGAAAAAAAATCGGCGGGCACGGCTAGCCGGCAACCACTCACCCGTCCGACCAGCAGCAGGAAGCCCACCCCATCGCCCGCCCGCCAGCCGCTTTCAGCGCCTCCAGAGCTTCCAGGTCAGCAAGAGAGCTAGCTGACCGGACAGACACGTCCCGCGGCCAGGCGCTCACCCGCCGCCGCCTTCTCTCGAGCCTCGACGCCGGCGGGACGGACAGCAACGGGGAGGACCGGAGGAGGGGAGGGAGAACCGGAGGGAGAGGGCGGATCTTCTCGTGGGGCGTGCGCTGTGTGTCTGTCGGCTGACTGGCTGAGCGCACCACCACTTCCCCACTAGCGTACGCAAAGCCAGGCCAGGGCCAGGTACAGGTAGCCGGGGGCGGGGCGCGGTCCGCTCACCCGCGGCCTCCCGAGCGGCCGTCCACGTGGCGGCGCGCGGTTGGCTGGTTTTGAACAGGCCGCGGTAACGGTCGGTTCTAAATCGGCGGGGTAACGTCACGCGGCGGGTGACGGGTCGCGGTTGAGACGGCCACTGACGTGCGGGCCACGCGGGGGTGGACTGGCACTGGAATGCGGGCCCCGCGGGGTGTGTTTAGAATGCTGGCTGCTGTTGGCCTATTGGGCGATGGCTACGTTTGACCAAAAGAAAAAGGATACCCCGGGGAAGACTTGGCTGAGTATTATACTGTTCGTATGTAACAAAACTCATGTGAGTTCTCCATGGATTGGTGAACAGCTTGCTGTTCTTGACCGTCTCAACGAGCCACCTCGTTGGAATTTTTCATGAGTGACTTGTTCGTGGTCTCACGGGATACAGGAGGTAATTATAAGTTATAATGCTATGATTCATGGGTTGTGTTTTGGTCTCTTTTTGGTATAGTTATGTATAATAGGAAAATGTTCAAATTACACTCTAAGTTTGTCCTACGTCTAGATAATCCCGTAAAACTAATTTAACTTACTATCTTATTAGTTATTTTAGTTGGTCTAATTTACCTCTTAAAAATTATTTCTTTTTATTTCTCTATGTGAAAGTTGAGTTTTAACTTGTATGTGGAAAAACATAAAAGACGACTTGTTAAGGGGTAAATTGCACAAACTGATATCGTTAGGAGAGGTAAACCGAACTAGATGTTAGTTTATGGGTTATCTAGCCATAGAGATGAGTAGTTTAGACGCTTTTCCTTACGTTAACCAAATACTCATAATATTTATTCCGGAGTGATAATACAGCTTACCTTGTGTCGGGTTTTTTATACATTATTACATCGACATTTTTAACTCATGATAGCGTGCAGAGCAAACAAAACCTAACATAGGTAAAATAGTGAGTTAATATCGCCTTTGCTTGCTAATCCACCTTTGCCCACGCAAAGCAAAAGGTTAATGAAAAGAATAGCCAAAAAAAGAAGCAAGTGTCCCACACTAAATCCAGCCTTCGACATCACTATCAGCAATCAGCAATAATTAACAATAGGACAAAGAGCTCTTGTCGGCCCCATTTATTAGTTTGGCGCGCGGTACACACACAAATATGCTATCACAAAGCGATCACAAAATGATTTGCACGCTCGACGCTCCCCATCACGGGCCATGTGTCGATTTGTACTAAGAGTATCCCCTCCTAAAAACTTATAGTTTGGCAACTCCTAAAATGATTTAAGGAAGAAAAAAGAAGATCATCTTCGAGAGTTTCTATTAAATGGCATCTAAAAACATCTGCGTACGTCGTACCGACATCGACGCCATCCTTGTGAACTGCCGGAGCTCCGCTGCATCGCGGCCCAGCAGCAGGGCGACCTTGGTCCGGAACACCTCCCCGTTCTCCCGCCGCTCCACGTCGGTGTCCCCCAGGGTGGCCTCGATGTCCTCCTGCACCTTGCGGTAGAACCCGGCGCAGTTGCGCAGCAGCTCGAACAACATGCCCAGCTGCGCCGCCGTGCTCCACCGTGTTCACCGCCGCCACCAGCGTGCCGCACGCCCACGCGCTGTCGCCGGTCCCGATGAAGGCCGCGGCCACCGCGGCGGTGCCGACAAGCGCGGGCCCCACCACGGCGAGGCCGCGGTTGATGGACAGCACCAGCTTCCCCACCGTTAGGTACTGGTGCTTGTCCTTGGCACGGAGCACGCGCAGCAGGCCAGCGCAAGCGAGAGCTGCCAGCACGCGAGCACAGCCAGCGCGGTCGAGCGACCGCGTCCGACGCGGCCGGGGCCAGCGACGAGCGAGGCCTGGGCAGAGGCACGGCGACGGCGCGAGCGCGGGGCCTGCGCGGACCAGGACCGCAACCTGCAGTGGCGCGGCCAGCAGGTCTGTGCGGCCTGGGCGGAGGCGCGGCCGGGGCCAGCGACGAGCGAGGCCTGCGCGGAGGCACGGTGAAGGCGCGGCCTGCACGGCTGCGCGACCTGGGCAACGGCGAGCGCGCCTGCAGTCCCATCGCGGGCCCCTCCGGCTAGACGTCGGTAGTTTCTTCCCAACAGCAAAGTCGCGGTTTCTTCATGCCTTGTTTCACGAGTAGACTCCTGACCAGAGCTCCTGGACCGGGTGGTGGTGGTGCTGCTCTTCGGCTGTTGCTGCGGGTGGCGGCGCGGCCACCACCGCGCGGGCTCCACGGCCTTGGGGAACTTCTCCAGCATCGCCGAGGGAAGGATACGCGGGGTCGGAGGTGCGCGTAAAGTTAGGCGGGTTGGCTCGGTTTTTTCAAAATGCCTAAATTTTAGAAGTTAAGATTAGGAATGGCTGGAAATAGGTTTTTTCTCATATTTCTAAAAATTAAGGATTAGGAGGGAGATTAAGGAACTCTTGAAGATGCTCTAAGGGCCTGTTTGGTTTCTACAGACCTTCTAAAATTCTCGTCACATCGAATATTTGAACATGGAGTATTAAATATAGACTAATTACGAAACTAATTGCACAACTTGCGACTAATTTACGAGACGGATCTTTTAAGCCTAATTAGTCTATGATTTGACAACTTGGTGCTACAGTAAACATATGCTAATGATGAATTAATTAGGCTTAAAAAATTCATCTCGTAAATTAGCCTTCATCCATGTAATTGGTTTTATAATTAATTTATATTTAATGCTTCTTATTAGCCTCCATCTATATAATTAGTTTTATAATTAATTTATATTTAATGCTTCTTATAAGTATCTAAATATTCGATGTCATATAAATTTTAGGAGAACCAAACACCTCCTTATTCTAGTGCTTGCTTGCAAAAAAGGAAAAGAAAAATGGAGCAATCGAGCGGGGGTTCCGTCAGTTTCGCCGCCTGAAGCTCCGGCTGCGTCGACCTGTTCTAACCACCCTGCTCATGACATCGCAGATTACGCACGTAGCAGGACAGAACATGACAGCTGATGTTGGACCGATGGTGACATGTTGAATTTTGTCGTTAGACAGACAGACGCCTTGTTTGTTGATTGAAGTTCTATTCATCCCGTGAACCTCACCGTGTGTGTATTGACCTTTTGCATCTATTAGGCGCGTTCGCTGGTCTGATCTTGCTGACCAGCCGGCTGCTCCTCCTCATAATAATTAGCCAGTTTTAGTCGCTACAGTGTTTCTCTTTTACACCAACCAGCGTGTTTCAGCCAAGTTTTAGACCACCAGCTTGTTTCAGCCAAATTTTAGACCAGCGAACGAGAGTTTAATGACTGATAATAACAGAAGGGTCCGAGGGGGTGCGCTATCCATGCTAGGCGGATTTATTGAAAGGATTTATTAAAAAGTTTCCATGATTTGATTGAATCCTAATTATTTGGGTGTATGCCGAGTCATAAATATGATAATTACAACCAAATGCCCTGGTGGTAGCCTTTTTGAAGTCAATATTTCTAAAAGTTAATTGGCAAGTAACTTTTTTATGCATTGGGTTCGGATTTTTTTTAAAGGAAGTAGCTAAATTACGGCTTTTTTTTTTGGTAAAAGTACAATTATTCTATTCCTTTTTCGGCAAGGATACTAATTAGCGTTTGTTTGTTTTTTTGGCGGGATGCGGCCAGGACCAGATACCGACCACACATTTGCACATCTATACGTTCACAAAAGAAGGCAAATAAGGCCCAGGCCTATGCTTTTAGGTACTACATATATACGTTCACAAAAAGACAATGTTTTCAGAAAAAAGAACACATCTCAGAAAATGAATACATTTGCATCTGCTGTTTTTCAAAAAGCATAACACTATACATCTAGTCCCACACATTTGCACATCTTCTCTATACTGGTCCGCATCTTGCTTCTATGTACATGGCCTGCATTCTTGCATGTTAAAAAAAGATAACACGTCAAAAATTTGTTGCTGGAAGGAGATAAAAAAAGGATGCTTATGTTCCTGGAGCCTCTATTGGTGATGAGCAGGTTGCTGCTAATAATGCTGTAGTGGATTCAATTTTCCTAGACAATTTAAGTGTCATTCAATAGGCAACAATGTCTTTCTAATTAGGCAATATTTGTATTCTGTGTTCATTTGCAACCACAGCCTCACCCCAACCCCCGGTTTATTTGCAAAAATGCATATCAGACAAAGGCAGGGTGATGATATCAATAACTAGCTTTTTGTACAAAAGGCAGATTAATTCAATGATTAAACAGAAAGGATCATTATAACAGTAGAAAAAAAAAAGGAAAAAGAATGATATGTGAACAACAATATGTCACCTGCATTAGTCAGCACCCCACTCCCAATCTGCACTTCCCAACTCGAGAAAATGGAATCCCAGGCTTCCCCTAGTCACCTGCGCATGGTTAAAGTCACTTAGAGCACAGAGTAACGCTTGACGGTAAAAAGAGTAGAGGTTATAGGTACATTTTTGGTGTTAGACACAAATAAAATTGCCACCAGATTACTAATAACTTCCCGGACTAATGATATTAAATTGCTTAACTAAATTTACATGCACATTTTTCGGTGGTACTGTATTGCTCGTCTACACTTTCATCTAGCCTGCTGCACACTCCGCCTTTGGTGTTGGAAACAAATAAATTGCCACCAGTTTAGTTTGCTACACTAGCAGAGGTGTGCTCATGCTGCATTCTGTGCTCAAGTTCATCTTCTACCTCTAACTGTGAGCTGTGAGAGGGTGATTATAACGTGATAAATAAATTTCACATACCTTGCGCCATGGGTGAGCTTTGATCTGAGGAAAATCTAAACTCGGTGTACTTTGGATTCATACATCGGATTTCCTCACATATTGAAGTACCAAGAACCTGTCAGCAAAAAGCAAATCCATTCAACTACATGGAAATAGAAAAACACTAGTTAGCACATTTCTTTAGAACTAATATTAGTGCAATCCGCAGAACAACCAAGTACTTTTATTATCTCAACATCCACAATACTTTCACCAGGGAAGAGAGGCTGATAATTTTAACAAAAATATGTTTAGTTCTAAGTTTGTTGTCTAGATGGATACATAACCACACTAACCCACAAGAAATCTGTGGGAAAAGCAGAGAAGCAAAACTGACCTGCAATCTAAGAACAGAAAAAACAAAGAGAGGTTGGAGAAGAATGATGTAAAAATTGCCTAATGATTTGAATTATTTTGCCTTAATCTTGCCACAATATTGCCTAGTCAGAGTACATTTAGTTGCTTATTCCCAATGAAGTTCAGTAACTAATCAATTTGGCTTGTGAATTTATCTGCAATGATTTAGAAAAGACTTAATACCAAAAAAAGAGTCTATCACCTAACACAAAACGTTCAAAAAACTGCTTCAGCCTGCACATGAAATGTGGACCATAATGCTGTAGTGGATTGCATTTTTTTTAGCCCAGCCGACCGTAACTCCTAACCTATCACACAATTCTGTATTGGCGTCGGATCAGCCATAGACTACAGGACTGAAATAAAAAAATAGTGTCCTTGAACATTCCACAAACTAATAGACTCTCATGAACATAGCAGCATGAGCATGAACACCATCTTATTTAGGCTGAGGCACGGGTACTTACGCCATGCCCAAAGAATGTCTAATTGCTAATTATTCAGCTCTAAATGCTGATTATTGACACCTCCATAAAACCGAACACCAGCTGCATTTTCTTTGGAAATTTAAGTTTCATTCGTTAGGCAACAATACCTTCCTAAATAGGCAATTTATGTATTCTGAAAAAGCAAGTATAGTGTGCTGCACCAGCAGAGGTGTGCTCGTGCTGCATTTTGTGCTCAAGTTCATCTTCTACGTCTAATTGTGAGCTGAGAGGGTGAGTGTAACGTGATAATTAAATTTCACATACCTTGTGCCATGGGTGAGATTTGATTTGAGGAAAACAAACATGGTGTAGTTTCAATTCATACATCGGATTTCCTCACATGTTGGAGTACCAAGAACCTGTCAGCAAAAAGCAAATCCATTCAATACATGAAAAATAAAAAAACACTAGTTAGCACATTTCTTTAGAACTAATATAGTGCAGTCCGCAGAATAATCAAGTACCTTTATTATCTCAACAAAGCTGATCCACAACACTTTCACCATGGAAGAGAGGCTGATAAAATTATTTTGACAAAAATGTGTTTAGTTCTAAGTTTGCTGCCCAGATGGATACATAACCACAGGAAATCTGTGGGAAAAGCAGAGAAGGGAAACTAACCAGGCCAAGAAGCAGCTCAGCAAGAAAACTCCATCACTAAGTTAACAAAAAGTTCATCTCTGCTTGTGGTAGAGAAGAAGCAATGCTTCAAGGAAACGACATTGCCATGATCCATGGATCGCATGATTTGCAGCTCCCTATTCTTGTAGCGCTTGTCCTGCAAAACCCCTAGGGATGGTTTTTCATATTAAGCAGAAGTTTTGAATTACTCGTTACCATGTGATCTACTAGTGTTACGAATGAAAGTCACATCTCCAGTGTTAAATAGTGTTTTCTGTAGTAAAGATAAAGCAAATAGGAGCAGAATTAAACCTGTACCAGTAGTCATCAGAGTAGTACAACTAAAAGCAGTACATGCTAGTTGTCATCAGAGTACTCATAATCTCATATGGCTATAAACCTACGACAACACATACAACTGATAAAGAAACTTTGCATAACCAGCAGCCATCGAACAAACAATACAGAGACAAGATCAAGATTACATGCGTACCTTCTGCAAAGAGAGAGCAGGGGCTGTACCTTCTGCTTCTTCGTTAGCCGAAGGTAGACTCAAGGTGATAGCCAAAATTCATCTACTACTAGAATCCTACTCTCTCACAGATTAGCTTGCTAAACAGCTGCAGAAAACATCAGATTAAGATGGATTGTGAGTACATACTAGTTTGGTATGTCTACTACTGTCAAAAGCTTGAGAAATAATCCCTCGAAAATTGGAAGCTTCTATACCAGAGCTAATAGAAAGACTTTGTGAAGCCAATATATAATTTCTGAACTACCTTGTATATCTACTAAAAGCTTAGTAAAGCCAATTTATATGGTTCTGCATTTCACCAATTATATAGCCTTGTGCAGCCTCTGCTGCCTCCGTTATAGGTTTCTATATACAGAAAGACTTCGTACCAGAAAAAATTGGTTTCACCAAGTCCGCCCAAAGAGAAAATAGCAAGCTGGGAACCATATCAATTTCAATGGAACAACATTATTTCAAATAACATGCTTTAGCAGAACAATATTAAGGCCAAGCACGCCTTAAAAACACCAAGCCTAAAAATGCATGCTCTGGGGAATTTGCACACTAAAATCGAGGTATTATCCTTATCCCTGGTTCTTGGCCGTATTGCTCTCTTAGACTAAAACTGAATAGAACTCTACACCCAACTGTTATAATCTCTAGCATTAGCAAATTTTGAAAGGGCTGAGCGAGTGGGCGGAGGATGCAACAGACCTGGCTTTCGGGGGCAGGGACAGGGGCAGCGCTTGGCCGACGTCGCATGGCCCCGTGTCCCTGGGCGGAGGGCAGAGCAAGTGGACGCTGCGCTAGGGGCATTCCAGGCTGTGGCCTGAGCGGAGTGCCGGCGATGTCACGGCAGCCACGGCATTAACCAGTATCCAATGGGCATCCCTGACCCTAGATTCAGAATTCATAAATCAACAATCCATCATCCATACAAGCACATTCATCGGGAGTAGAAAAGAGCGCACATCCATCGGGAGTAGAAAAGAGCAGCTCACCAAAGCAGTGCTATGCCCGATATAGAAATCGTGACATGTGTGGAGTGCGGCAACGACGGCGACGACGCGACTTTGGTTCGCCATCAGGGCCAACTTGACTCGGAGCAGCGCATTTAGGGACGAGCGACAGCCCCGCACGCCACGGCTACCCAAGGCGAAGCTCAACGGCGTCAGGGCAGGCGAAGGACAGGAAAAAAACCCCGCCCACCTTGGCGTCGGCGGGGGCGTGTGCTGCGGCTGCGGCGGCGGGGAGCGGCTGGTCGACCAGCATCGGGTCCGCGGCGGCGGGGAGCGGCAGATCCACCTGCATCGGGTCCGTGGCGCTGGCGGCGTGGGCCTACCCCCGGCAGCGTGGCCATGTTCTGGATGGGGCTGCGGGCAGAGACGACTATAAATGTCCCACGGAGCCCGAGGCACGACAGGCACGAAGCCTGTTTTTTTAGTCCGACACGAGCACGGCACGGCCCAGTGACGTACGGGCCCGGGCTGACTTGGCCCGAGAGAGCAGGCCGTGTCTGGGCCGCTGCTCAGGCCCATGGGCTGGCACGGCACGGCCCGGCCTGCGTTGGTTGGCCCGGCAGCGGCTCGGCCTCCCCCCTCCCCGTGGCCCACCGTCCCTGCCCCCCCTCATATAAAAGCGCACGAGGCGCGTCGGCCGAACCCTAGCTCCCATCCCCGCTCTCCCTCACTCCTCCTTCCCTCCCCGCTCTCCCTCACACCCGAACCCTAGCTCCCATCCACTCCCTCTCTCGCTCTCTCACGAGGCACGTCGCCCGAGCCTCCGCGACCCCCGCCCCCACAGCCTTCGCCCCCGTCGTCCCTTCCTCTCCCTCTCTCCCGACGTGGCGGCATGCTGGTCCCCTCCTCCGTCTCTACTTTCACCTTCCCCTCTCTCTCGCGATGGCACGGCCTGCCAAGACCAAGCAGCAGAACGGGCGGGGCATTTGGCGCCTGCGACGGCGCCAAGAAGCCCCCACAGTGGCCGCTTCCCCTCCGCCTCCGCATCCCTCGCGCACGGTCCTGAATCTGGCCCCGGACGCGCTGCTGGTGCCACGCGGGACGCACCTCCCTCTCCTCGGCCCTCGCGCACAGGCGTCGATGCCGCGCCCCCACACAGACGCCTCTCCCCTTCTCACTCCAGTGGCCGCGATAAGCGGGGGGTTCCGTGGGCTGCAGAGACCCAGCGGGCGCGTTCGAGCGTAGATCCGTAGCACCGCGCTCCTAACTCCCTTCCCCTCCCACCTCTGCGCCACGGACGCCGCCGCCCCCTCCGTCTCCTCGCCGGTGTCAAGGGCCCCAAGGGCAAGATCGCCAACGGCCACTGCATCTCCGGCTGCTCGCGCTTCCTCCCCTTCCCCCTCTCTCTGGCTACTTGCGCTTCATCGTGGGCCCAGTTTGGCTCAAGACGCACTGGATCGCTTTCGTGCTTCTCGGTAGGCCCGGAGAATAACGGCCCGACAAGCCGTGCTCGGTCAGAGGTCGTCACGGTCGAACACAGTGCCCTTTTTCGCGCGGCCCGGTAAACCACGACATGCCGTCTCTTTTCGAACCCCATCGGATGCACAGCACGGGCTCGTGTCGTCTTGCCAGGGCTAGGTAGAGCCTTCGACATCTTTAGAGACGACGCAGAAATGGACCTCTTCTCTCCGTGTGCCCGTGTCTTGTATTATCCATGTCGGTCTATCCTCGATGAGGAAGTTGGGGAGGCGGCTGGGCTAGCGATGATATATATATATATGGCCATGTAGCCCGAGCCCATCGGCCCCGCACGAGGCCCGTTTTTTGTTCGGCCCAAGCATGGCCCGGCCTGGTGGCGAGCGGGCCCGGGCTGGCACGGCCCGGAGGAGAAGGCCGTGCCTGGGCCTTACCCCAGGCACGTGGGCCAGCATGGCACGGCTCGGTCCACAGTGCATGGCACTATGGCGGCCCGGCCAGCCGGCCTGCTAAGAGCTACAGCCGGCTCGGCCCGCCCCTACCCAAGCCCCCTCGAACTGTCGAACCCTACCTATCCCTTCCCGTCCCCCACGCTGCCCCTTCCCCACGCCACAGTGCCGCTGCCGCACTCGCTCCTCCTCCTCACCTCTGCGCCGGCGTCGCGGACGTCCCCTCCCTTCCCTCACGTCGGGCGAGGCGAGCACGGATGTGGGATGCCACCTCCCTCTCCTCGGCGTCATCGGCTCCTCGCACGACCTCTTCTCTCCTTCGGCCGCCTCCTCCACGCCCCCGCACCACTGGTCGACGGCCACCTCCTCCATGACCCTCGCACCATCGGTGGCGCTTTGGCGGCGTCCGCGCACCGAAAGATCGAGCGTGGTGGCGGCCTTGGCGGCTCCTCTAGATATCTGACTTCGAGGCGTCGGCCTCCTCCACTTCCTCCGCGCCCCCCGCTCTCCTGCGATTCGCGCCGAGCTCCTCGGTGGCGGCCTTGCCACCGACCTCCTCGATTCCGGGCTCCCTTCGCCTTCCCTCTCTCTCTATCGACTGACTATGGGCCTCGGGCTGGCACGGCCTGTGAAATTGGCCGTGCTTCTCGGGCCGGCCCGCCACGAAAATTGGTCCATAGTGCCATGCCTGGGATGGAGGCTAGGCCCGTGACCTTGTGAGGCATGGCCCGGGAGGCACGGCGTGCCGTGCTGGCCCAACCCCTATCGGCCCGTGCCGGGCCGAGTCGGCCTGTTGGGCATCTATGGCGATGCAGACGAATTTTTTTTGCCTTTGTTTTTTTGAAAGATTTTCACAAATAATAGTCTATACAATTCATAATGAAAGTTCATAAAGTCCATAATAATATATAATAACATCTACCACAAACTCTACCATAAACCCTCACTGCCTTCTAGTCTTACCCTTACCCTTGTGACCAAGAGCGTCGATGCCTAGAGTGTAAGAGTCTGGTGGACGGCGTCACGTAGTGCTTGGAGGTTGTGTAGGCTGAGTCGAGGGAGCGTGTTGTAGCTGAGACGGTCTAAGCTCCTCGTGGCTCTGGGCCACCTCCTGGTCGTCCTCGTTCTTGTCCTCATACGTAATGTCTATGGACCCTGTAGGTGCTTGGCTAGATGAACCTAAGCCTCCTCTACCTACAAAAGAAACGTGCACGTCTTGCGTTATAATTGTCCTGCAACCACAACGAGCAACCATACGGCGTAGCAGACGTGACAGTCTCTGTTGTACAAAATCATGTTAGCTGAAAGAATTTAACGTATTAATATTATACTCAATGTTTTTCTAAATGGTAAACGGTCTCTACACGGTCGCTCTTCGTTTAGCGTTTAGGCTATTTACACGATGTTTAAACGAAGTTAAACGGTTTTGTACTTTAAAAAAATACATATAATTATATATGTGCATGTAAAAAATCAAGTATTCTAGCATTTATACATATTTATCCGAATAAAAATCAATTATTTTGGTATATATATATTTATGCATGTGAAAAGAACCAAATATAGATATTTATGCATGTAACATATTAAGTGTACACATTTATAAATATAATAAACTTAAATATACAAATTTATCCATACAAAACTGAACTAGATTTACCTCGTATTCGCCTAAACGGCCGTTTAAACAGTTGTTTAGCCCGTTTAATGCTGTTTATCTCCGTTCTATTTAGGTCGTTTTTCTGTTTTTTTGACCGTTTAAACGGTTAACCGTTTAATTTCCATTTACCCCCTAAACAAAACAGTTTACCACCATTTACCGTTTACTGGCCGTTTAAACTATCGTTTAATCCGTTTAGTCGAACACTGATTATACTTGAAAGAGTTTGTACAATCTTACGTCTAGGAAGCTACGCGCGTCGTCGTCCCTAACTCTCGGACGAAAGCGCTCAATGTCTTCAATCGAGCATTTGAGGGTGTTGTCCTACAATAAAGTTCTCAGTAAGATTGTATTGGTATGCAATTGAACATAGAAAAATAAGGTAATTGACTTACCACTCTGTCTAAGATTGGTCCTGCCTCCACATATCTTCCTACACGAGTAGTTTGGTCGTACGCCGTGTCTTCATCGTCGAAGGACTCGATGTTGGCGTAGTCATCTTCTGTCCATTGTAGCCTCAACCTGCAACGTGTCGCACATTGATATTAAGCTTGGTAGCGCCTGTACTGATGGTTCATGTGCGGCTCGTCGTTCTCATCCATGTTGGTGTCAAACAGCTCCCACTATTCAATGTGGTAGTGGTGGTGCTTCTCCCAATCCTTCCTATTCTTCTGACGATCCAACCTGCACATCACGTACGCCATTGTTAATGAAGTTTTTATACGAAGTAATACAAATTTGTGCAGAAAATTTCGACAGAGTTTTCTTTGTTTTTTATGCAAACCAAACAAAAATATGACACGAATATATGCATTCCATACACGCACATTCATCTCAATCCATATACATATGACCATATTAAAAGTGCATATATGTCATCATTACTTCATCTTATACAGGATCTAATGGAAATGGACTATAACGGGACAATTAAAATAGTAGAACACTTACTTGTGTAAGTCAACGCCAGTCGAGAATGGAGCCGTTGGCCAAAGCTTTCTCACTCCAAATTAGTGTGCAACTCTATCTGGCAGGTGGAACTCGATAGCATAAAAGAAGATTAGAGGGCACCTCATCCTGTAGAAGTTGTAGTCGCACCCACACATGTTGCTCAACCAAAAAGGAAGTGCCCTTTCTCCATCGTATGGCTCCCACGACACCTGCAACATGTCGAAACAAGATGTTAGATGCTATATTAAACCATTTCAAACTAGCATGAAAAATAAAAAATACTTACACTAGAGGCCGTTGTAACACCCTCGGTGTTACGCCCTAAAACAATCACTAAGCCATTTCATTAGCATCATGTTTATGTGATAATGCATGTGATGCAATGAGTAGTTGAAACATTGTAACTAAAATGAGTTATAAAAATGTTAAGTGAAAAGTTCTTCAATAGCTCCTATAATTGTCAAGTAGGGTTGAAAACTAATTTTTATGGAACAAAAATGCTATAAAATATATATGTGGCACGTAAATAAAGTTTGGTGTATGAACTTTATATATGACAATGAAACCTTTGCTGTAGAGAAGTAACAATGTTAGCTAATAATTTTAATGGCCTAGAAATGGAACTTGGAATCAAATTCAGCTCAAGACTTAGAATAATTTTAAATTTAAAAAATGGTGTGACAATGCCATGTTGGTGAATTAATTTTAGAAATTTTGGCTAAAGGACAGTGCTATGTTTTTGTTCCTTATGGTAGTTTGATGTACCCTCTTTAGCATAGTGAAGACGGTTTAGCTCTAACTTTATTAGTTTAGTTTGTATCAACGCTTTAAAATTCGTGCACAACACAGTTTCAGAATGTCCGGCGCCGTGCACGCGGTCGCCGGGCGGCCATCCCGTGCCACCATGCTGGGTCAGTCGAGCCCACCTGGGCTTGCCCGAGGCCAACCGCAATGAGCCGCTGGCCCCGCGCCCTGCTGCCCCGCCTCATGCTGCCGCCATTGGTGCCATCATGGCCGCGCTGCGCTATCGTCACCTTACCGTCGCATCCGCACCTCCTCTGCGGCTCAGCACCGCTGTCCACCCTATCTGTGGTCCTGCCGTTGCTGCGCGTGTGTGCTTAGCATATGCGCGGCATCGGAACATGGTCGTACCCGCTGTTGTCTCGCCCATAAAGGCGTGATAGCCACTCGTGTCGTGTCAGTCACAGACGCGTGCACACCTTGTTCGTAGCGCCTGCACGTATGCATCCTGATCGCGTCGCTCACGTCCCATCAAGGTGAGGACAAGCCGGGCACTAACTGCCTCTTTCTCTGCCACCGTGACCGCCCGACCCTGCTTGCCTAATTCGGCATGGTTAGATCACCTCAACTCGATTCGACTCATCCCTGACTTTTCCATTAAGCCACCTGACCCCCCCCCCGACCCCACCTAGCCTTGAAGCGAGCACGGCCAAGCTCCAATTTGGAGTTTTCCCCCACCATCGTGCCGATAAGGCTGAGCTCATCCATTGCTGTGGGTAGTCCTCCATCTGTCCACCCCGACCCAATCCAAGTGCACCTCTAGCTTCGCTTCCACCTCTATGTTGCCCAACTGCTACTGCCTCTCCGTCATCGCTGACACACCCGCGCCGTCGTGGTGCGCCGCCGCATAGCTCGGCCGCACGTGGCCATGCTTCCCCAACCATCCTCCACCCTAACCACACTGCAGCAGGGTCCATGGTAGCTCACTGATGCTCTCACGCTAGCCATTTAGGTCATTAGGTGCTTGGGTTTGTTGGGGCAGCCGCACCACCATCGTGGACGGCCGAACATCGCCGCCTCTGGCTCCAGCGCAACCCATCGTCCCATGTTGCGGCTCAGTGTGGGCGGTTGGACCGCTGTTGGAGGTCGGCTCGACCGATGGGTCAGTACCGGCCCTAGGTGGCCGGCGTGGCCGCATAGTGCCGCCGCTCACCGCGCACTGGGCCACCGAGGGTGTGCGCGGGTGAATTAGGGAAAGGCCAGGGAGTTAAGTGAGAAGAATTATGAGTATAAGAAATAGTGTTGGTCTTTAGTTGTAAATTGGGTGAAGTGTGAGGCCTCTTTTGCAAGTGCCAACGCGTGCGAGGCTTCCCCCGCTGCGGGCCACCTCGCCGTGTGGGCTGGCCACATCACGTGGGTCGCGTCCGTGGGGCGCCGCGGGCTCGCGCGTGTGCACGCCGCGCTGCATGGGCCACGTCGTGGGCCGCGCGTGGGAATTGAGTTTTCTTTTTTTGGAATTAGAAATGGCTTTCTAATTTAATTTTTTAGACTGATCTTTGTTAATTAATATAAAATCATGTATGTGTCCAAAAATGGTGAAATAAATTTTGTTAGGTTCTTAAAATTATGATCTATCTATTGGTGTAATTAGTATATACAGGTACCTATTGATATTAGGGGCTATTAAATCATTTGGAAATATTTAATATTATTAGGTTAAATATTGTGAGAATTTTTGTGGTAAGTTGGTAATGACTTTAGTCCTAAAATTTTTATGGTAGCTTCATTCTATTATTACGTGCTTACTATAATTTTTGTAGCCCTAGAATAGACTAAGTATTAGGGAAGTTAGATGCTCTTGTGTTAATATACATTAAATCGTTAGTAAAAATAAGGCTATATCTGTAGTGGCTAAGTTAAAAGTTTGTTAGTTGAACCCAATACCTTGTTTGATGACAAAGGTAGTTAGCCTAGTACCTTAGCCATTAGAGCTAGCTTGTTAGTATAGTTTATAAGTTCTTATTTTAAGAGTTGATGTTACTTAAATACTAAATTGTTGCATCATCATTGCATGCATATAGAGAACGAGTTGGCGGAAATCATGACCACCGGTGAGCACGAGTTTGAGGAGATCATCGAGGAGTATGAGGAGAAGGTTCTCGTGTAGGAGGAGGTCCTGGAGCCGCCATTGACTGATGTAGTTGACACCGCGCCTACCCAAGGCAAGCCCTAGTGCATGACCCTTATTTTTAATAATCACCGTATATATATATATATATGTGATGTGCATTTATGTTACAAAATTTTTATGGAAACCACATGCATATATATATCTATCCTAAGAATCTTACTAGTGCAGGTTTGAGTAGTTGTTATGCTTAGGTTATCAGTAGCGTGAGTAACCCGCCGTTACTCATAATAGGTGATGATTATCACTCTCATAATAAATGATGGAAGGAAAATGGAGACCGGACAGGGATATGGTATGGGTATAGATGGGTGTAGTAGGTGGTGTCCTATAACCAATGGGGCATGGTTTGGTTACACTATTGTCCCTATCCGTGTCGATTGGGGACCGCTCGTTGCTGTTGATGGTAGTTAGGTCACAGACTTATTATCTTGAGCACATACTTGCTTATAGGAGCGGGAAGGCTCGTTGTGCTCTTGTCATGGGTTTGGCTCTTTCCGGACCCACTGATTGGAGGCGGAGAAAGGTGGAGGTCTGAGCACCACATTGAGACCGGGTCTCAAGTGTGGGGGCTTGGAGTCCAAGTTTGGACGAGGACCCAGACCCTATGATAGGAGTGGAATGGGTTGGTCTTGTTTATGCCTGGGGTACGAACGGGGCGTGTGTTTCGGGGTACCTAACTGGGATATGTTGGTTCGTTAATCGCCGTTTCCGTGAGACGGTACGACTTGGCTATGATCTAGCACCATAGTAACAACATGAAAAGGAAAAGATGGTAAAATAGTTCTAATTGCTTAACCCTTGCTTGAAAATAGATCAGGTGCATACCTAGAATGGTTAGTTAATGATATAATCATGACTGCTAATAAAACTTGACTTTAAGTACATACTAAGTAATGCTTTTTGTAAACAAAAGAAACAACAAACCATATTGCCTATCATATCCTTTGGAGTCAAAAAGCTATTCTCACTAGTCGGGTAAGTCTTGCGAGTACATTGTGTACTCATGATTTAATTTACCCCTGTTACAAGTGTAGCTTGAGGAGTAGATCTTGTATAGAGGATTCTTCTGGTGGGCACAAATGGATCCTTGTATCGCTTCACGCTAGATGTTTATTTCCATTCCGCTATTTATTTATCGCATTCTAAACTCTGGTATTGTAATAAATAATTTCCAAGAACTCTTTATGTATGAAATGGACTAAGTATTGTAAGCTCATAGTCATTATTGGATCTTGTATGTAAAAATGTGGATCATTCGAGTTCTCCCTTGGGGTGTGCTCGGCTAGACTTAACTCTCTTTCAGGGTGCTTAGTGTCTAGTGGAAGACAAGTACGTTTGAAAGTGTATTATTTCGGTCGGTTCTGCCACAGGTGGTATCAGAGCCAATAATGAGTCTACGAGTTTAATAACCCTTTTCAAAACCTAAAATTTGACCAACAAAAGTTTTGCAAAAAATAGGATGTGATAAATTACGTAAATAAGTATAAGCCCTAGCAATATGATCTATCAAGGATAGTGACACTGGTTTTATCTAATCAATTCTCTACAGGTATACTAACTTACGCTGCGTAAGAATCGTTAGCCTACGAAAAGTGAGTGTATGTTGTGCCAAAGATTCTATACGAATGCCGCTATATTCCAACTTGAGTGAACGAATAGGTCGACGCGTGCATCATGAAGAAGGAATCTTGCTTAAAGCTAAACTTTCCCCCTCACACTTGTCATTCTTGGTAGTGAATTGCTAGGAAAATAAATAAAAAGAATGCTTAGTTTCTAAGGAAAAGTTGTAGCATGTAGCAAGTTAGCGGGCCTTATCATCTCTTAGGCCTTTTGTTTTAAATATGGAGGCCTTGTCCCTAATGGTGGGTTCCTATCTATTTATAGATGAACCTGATGTCTGGTCGCGGGAGCACCAGTGCTAGGACGGGCCGTGGTTTTAGTGAAGACCAGGGCAAAAATGGCCAGGGCAATGGCAATGGAGAAAGCTAGGAGGCCCCACTTCTTGATCCTTTGCCCCCACCACCGCCTCCGATGACTCATGCTAAGATGATGGTCGAGATGTTGGCTGCGCATCAAAAGTTGGCCCATGCCCTAGAGATGCTGGCATAGGCTATTGGTGGGCTCGTGGGGGCCCCGGTGGCAATGGCGGGAACAGGGGTGGTGCCCGTGGTCCTGAGAGGCCCTATTCCTATCAAGACTTGTTAGGGACACACCCGCCCACGTTCATGCTGACTGCAGAGCCTCTAGATGCAGAGCATTGGCTTTGTATCTTGGAGCAGAAGTTTCAGCTGCTCAATGTGACTGATGAGCAGAAGGTGCGCTTTGCTGCGCAGCACCTTCTGGGATCTGCTAGTGCTTGGTGGGATACCTTCAATGCCATACAGCCTATGGACCATCATGTGACTTGGCGGGAGTTTACTACTTCCTTCCGCCAGCACTATATTCCCATTGGATTGCTGAACAGGAAGCTGTCCGAGTTTCTAGAGCTGAAGCAAGGAAACATGACCGTAATGGAATATAAAAACAAGTTCAACCATCTCACACAGTATGCTGGGACTCACGTGGATACTGATGAGAAGAAGATGGGCTGTTTCAATCGTGGTCTCTCTTGTATCTTGTAAGAGAAGCTGTATATAGGGGGCTATCAAACTTTTGGTGCTTTGATAAATGTTGCTATTGCAATGGAGGGACTTTAGCGTGACTCTCAGGCTAAGTGGACGCGCAAGAGGGTGATCACTAGGTCTTCTAGCCACCCATAGGCTTAGAAGGTACAGGTTGTGAGGAGGGTGGCCTATCACTCTCTGGGTGGATGGCCGTCTCGTTAGACTCAGCAGACTCGCCAGGCACCGCCTACTTAGTATCGTGCACCTACTTAGCAGGTGCAGAAGCCTCAGGGACATCAGGTTCTGCCTCATCAGGGACAAGGGAACAAGCCGGGTGCCTGTTTCAAGTGTGGCAAGGAAGGCCACTATGCTCGTGATTCCCCCTAGAACCAGCATACTCGGTCTTCTAAGCCTTTGGCCAACTCTCGCCTGGTCAAGAGGACCATTATCAGAAAGAAGGTGCCAGTGAGTCGTTCTGGATAAGGTAACTTCACCGAGGCTAAGGAAATTCCGTAGGGAGAGTCGGTGATGGCTGGTATGTTTACCATTGATTCCCATCCAGCATATGTATTATTTGATTCTGGTGCATCACATTCATTCATGAGTATGGGGTTTGCACAAAGGCACAAAATATCTACTATGGCTATTCCTATTGCCTATAGAATCAGAACTTCGAGTGCATAGTTGTGTGTTAACACTCGGACGAACATGGTGAGGCTAGTGCTAGCAACCCACTCTTATCGTCTCTAGTTCATGCTGCTGCCTGGGCAAGGCATAGATGCAATATTAGGAATGAACTGGTTGAGAAATTATGGGGTAGTCCTAAATCTTAGGCAGAGAGTTATTGAGTTGAAGCTTCCTTCTTCTGAGGATATAATGTCTCTCCTTATGCCTTCAGTCCCCGCCTTGCCAGTTGTTGCTCATGCTGAGACTTCTCCTGACCTTGCTTCTATTCCTGTGGTCTGTGAGTTTCTAGATGTCTTCCATAAGGATTTACCTGGGTTACCACTAGATCGAGATGTGGAGTTTATCATTGAGTTAGAACCGGGTACTGCTCCTATTTCACGACATCTTTACCGCATGGCTCCAAAGGAACTGGTTGAGATGAAGAAACAGTTAGAGGAATTGTTGGAGAAGGGATTTATCCATCCTAGTTCTTCACCATGGGGTTGTCAGCCTATTTTTGTAAAGAAGAATGATGGTACTCTTTGGATGTGTGTGGATTATCGCCCTCTCAATGTGATAACCATCAAGAACAAGCATCCCTTACCTCATATTGATACCTTGTTCAATCAGTTGGCTAGTGCAAAAGTGTTTTCAAAGGTGGATCTTCATTCTGGGTATTACCAGATTAAGATCCGACCACAAGATATACCAAAGATGGCTTTCTCTACTAGGTATGGACTTTATGCATACCTAGTTATGTCCTTTGGTCTCACCAATGCTCCTGCATTTTCATGTATCTCATGAATTCAGTCTTGATGCTAGATTTGGACAAGTTTATAGTGGTATTTATTGATGATATTTTGATATACTCCAAGAATAATGAAGAGCATGCACACCATCTTCGAATAGTCTTGACTCGATTGCGGGAACACAAGTTGTATGCCAAGTTCAGCAAGTGTGAGTTTTGGTTAGATCGAGTGTAGTTTTTGGGTCACATCTTGACCCCTGAAGGTATCTCTGTGGATCCTAGCAAATTGCAGGATGTGTTAAACTGGAAATCACCCAAGTCAGTACATCAGATTCATCAGTTTCTTGGCCTTATTGGTTATTACTGGCGCTTCATCCCCGATTTCTCCAAGGTAGCTCAACCAATGACCAAGTTGCTTCAGAAGGATGTTAAGTTTGAATGGAGTCTGGCCTGTGAAGAAGCATTCCAAGCTCCGAAGAGATTTCTTACCTTTGCTCCTAGTCTTGCCTAGCCAAACATTGATAGGCCATTTGATGTATATTGTGATGCCTCTAGGGCTGGGTTGGGATGTGTGCTCATGCAAGACGGACATGTGATAGCTTACGCTTTACGTCAGCTTAAGAAGCATGAGTTGAATTATCCCACCTATGATTTAGAGCTGGCTTGTAACACCCAAAAAAATTTTACTACAAATTAGCAATTAATTCTTAGCATTTATTAAATTTTCTAGGAACTCTTAACTTAGGCCAAATAATAAACATGGGTTAATAAAAGTAATTATAAGGTTTAGAAACATGTTTGTTGCATTCATGCCGAAGCATATTGTTTTTGGTTGAGTGTAGGGCTAGATGATTTGAAGTTGAATTCAAATTCTATTTGAATTTGGCTTAGAAATGAAAAAATAGTTTTGGAAAAGGTTTTGTTTTGAAAAATCTCTTTTTCCTCCTTATTCAGCCCAGCAAAGGCCCGACCTTTTCTTTTTCTCCCCCTTCCAGCGCTGGCCCGCTGGTGGCCCAACCGCACCTCCCCTTCCTCCCTTCTCTTTTCTCCCGCACGGTCTGCCGCACCGGCCCGCTCCGCGCGCTTTTCGCTTCGTCCAGCGCACGCACCGCACGCGGCCCAGTTTGGCCTGCTCCACTCGACCTTCATCGCCCGCACGCGCTGCCCGTCCGCTCTCTCCCTCTCACTGCACACTGGCCCCGCCAGCCAGCCACCCACAAGCCGTTTCTTCCCCACTGCGACGCAGGCCCACCCATCAGCGCCACACCCTTCTTTCCTTTCTTCTTCCCCAACATTTCCTTTCTTCTCCCCGGCACCTTCCTTTCTCCACCGCCGCCGTTGGCGCTGTCGGCATGGAAAGTCACCACCGTCGCCCACATTTGGCAGGCAGCCAATCCCGCCTGATATCCTCGCTCCCCTTCCTTTTCCCCCTCACTGTCCGGCCTATAAAGCTCCATGCCGTCCCTTCTCCCTCTCTCATCCTCTGCTCTCGTTTTCCAGCAGCCGCCGCCGCAACTCTCCCTCACCCGTGCCTCAATCGCCGACGTTGACGCGACTCCGAGCTTCGCCGTGACCTCCCGCAGTCGTATCGAATTCCTCATTTTGGCCTTGATTTGCTCGAATTCACCCTCACCGCACCATGGTTCTCTCTCCAGCCACCACTGCCGTCGACGACAAGCCTTTGGAGCCCTTCTCGAACGCCACGCATCCTTCTTCCAGACTCACGGTGAGCTGCTCGTCCTTCCTATTCCCTCCATTCGTCGATTCGCGCATTGGAACGCCGTATCGGCGAGAACTAGTTAAGCCAGCCATGGCGCCACCACGGGACGTCTCTCCGGCGCGTACCCCACCTTCATTTTTGTACTCTGTTGAGTCCGCGAGGTCTTGTGCTATGCATCCGTGGGTTTGGAATCGATCAGGGTGCACCAAAATGCCATACCGACGTTTGCCGCCATGCTCGCCTCGCCGCCGGCCATGGCGGGCTCGCCTCGCCGCCGGCCATGGCGGGTGTTGTGCAGTGGTAGGGGAAACACTCGATCGCACCAGTACCGTTAGATCTCGCGTGGACGACCGAGATCACGTACCCCTTCGAGGATTATAACCGGTCCACCGGTTGGACCGTGGACTCTGTCTGCAGCGCCACGTCAGCACGCCCACCATAGGTGTGGTGAACCGCACCAACCAGAGGGCGCCACGTGGCTGCCCAGTCAGCCGGTGACGTGGTCAACCGTGCCCCACCGAGCACTTTTGTGCTTTAGCCCTTCGATTTTCTCAGAATCAACCCGCGGTACTCGTCAGTTCAAAAGTATTTCTATTCAGTCCCGTTTTCTTCCAATTTAGCCCCTGTATTTCTAAGTAATAGTGCCCATAGTCCAAGAACACGTTACAGTACGATTTTATTCAAATTTAAGTTTGTTTTATTTACAAGAATGCCACTGGAACCTTATTTCATGCATAACTTTCGCGTTTTAAGTCCGATTTGAGTGATTCTTTCGCTCATGTGTTCATAGCAATACATAGAATAGATTTATGAGCTTTTCAACTTATGTTTTTACTGTTTGGTGTACTATTCTAATGGAAGTCTATCTTATATGCATGTAATGATTGGAATGATGCTTGATTGGTGATTTGGAACACGATTAGAGGGTGAGCCATTTGAGGTGACAGAGGACCCACAGCAGGATCAGTAGTACTTTCAAGACAACTTTGAGGAAGGCAAGTGTACCAAAGGCCCCTTGTTACCTATGAACTATTACCATTCATATTCATGCATGTGCTTAATTTGAAATGCCTTTAAGGACTTTACCTAGATGATTTCTTGTACCACATATCCTTGTTACCTAGGGTTTCTGGGTAGGCATTTTGGATAGATGCTGTAGCGCTTAACATAAAATAATTGTTAAACATGATTAAAGGCTATATGCAATATGATAAAATGAAGCTTTATAGTAACAGATAGGGGGCTAGAGTACGGGGTTGAGTACTCTAGTGCCTCTCTATAAGGATTTAATCCTAAAGCGGTAACCCAGGAGGTTTCGTATAACCCCGAGTGTCATATGGCTCTGACTTTAACCTATTAACTAGATTGTACTAGCTCGTCTGTAGCTCTAGTAAGGGTAAGAGGGTATCTTTCCTTTTTCTGCTAGGGTGTGTACCGTGCTGCGATGCCCACGTGTGCCACTCCTTTGTAGCTACGACTTGTTAGTGCAACTAGCTAAGGGTTTCATAGTGAAACCCTACCACACTTTCTGGGAAGACGTGTAGTGGGTCTCGCGAACCCCGGCATTGGGAATCACAGCTTGGTGGGTAAAGATGTACAATTTCTGCAGAAATATTTAACCTGTTATAATAGCCGTGCTCACGGATACGAGCGGTCTAGATCCTTCAAGATTAGTTGTTACTGTGGGTGGTGGATGGTTGGGAATTGAGATAAACTTGACTATACTTTAATATCACTTGGGATTTGGGATTGTTCACTAAAGCAGTGATACAGGATGCTAAAATTTGATCAACTAAAATTGCGAACCGTGGTCAAACAGTGTCAAGCCTTTTTGAGCCTCATAGATCCCTTTGATATACTTACTAAGCATGGTGAGCTTACACTTGCTTTACATCCAATGAAAATCCCGGATGGGTAAGAGATAATGGATATGAAGAGTTTTTGAAGGATGTCCAGGACTACTAGGGAGACGTTCACTAGTTGGAGTTCCTGTGGCAGTTGGGCTAGTTATTCCACTATGATTATAATAATATTGCCATTGAGCAAACTTTGTATTAACTTTATGATGAGATATGCGATGTAATAAGTACTTTACTTTGATATTATTGCAATTTGTGATATAAGTGTGTTTGGACATACTGGGCGCACATATATGAGTAGGGATGAAAACGGTCGGAAACGGTCGAAAAATCTCTCAACCGTTTTCTACTTCTACATTTTGAATACGAAAACGAAAACGAAAGCGGTAAAGCCGGACACGAAAACGAACACGAACTTACGGAATATCAAAAATTTCGAAAACGAACTAATTCGAGCAGAATTATATCGAACACGGTCAGTATACGGAAAATCAATATGGAATATTGACCTGTAGGACCAAGTGCATAACAATTAACAAGTATATAATAATTAATAAGTTCTATAACTTTCTTAAAAAGTATCTCCATTCGACACGACGTAAGGAAGATATGATTTTTTAAGGCAACAAGCGCTTGTACGCGATTAATATGTCGCTGACTTTGTTTAATTTTTTTAAACATCTTCAAGATATCAAATGAAAAAACTAAGAACTAGAAAGTTGTAGATCTCGTTGAGAGCTACAATTTTCATATAAAAATCATCTTCATCCGAGATCGTATGAAAAAGATATAATTTTTCTAAAGTTGGACTTGTAGTGGGCCAAATTTGATTTAAACCGAATTTCGAAACCGAATTTCGAATTCGGGATATTCCGAATTAAAAGTAGAAAAGTAGAAATCGGTCGAACAAAGCCAAAACCGAATTTGATCCGATTTCGAATTTGGTGTTTCGAATTTCAAATTCGAATTTAGTATTCTGTATTTTGTCCGAAAATACGAATTCGCTCGGGTCAAATGTAGAAAACGATACGGTTCGGTTTCGGATATTTCCTTTCCGTTTTAATCCTTATATATGAGTACTTGGTTTTGCTATGCAAAATTGGGTGCGACATGGCTGCAGTTGTGCACGCTCTAAAAATTTGGAGGCATTATCTATTGGGAAATAAAGTGCATATTTATACGGATCACAAGAGTCTCAAGTATATTCTTACTCAATCTAAATTGAACATGAGGCAACGGAGGTGTCTTGAGTTAATAAGATATTACAAATTAGAGGCTCATTATCACCCTGGAAAAGCTAATGTAGTAGCTGATGCCCTAAGTTGGAAGTCGCATCAAGTTAAGGAAGAATCTTTGATTCTCATCCATTCTGAGGTGTTAGCCCATATTTCTCTAGTATCAGATTTACTTGAGCAAATTATCATTGAGCAAAGGCAAGATGCCTCTGGAATTTCTCATATCAAGAAGTTAATCGCCAAAGGGCGAGGCCCTCATTTCATTGTTGATGACCAAGGTGTAGTGAAGTTCAAGAACCGGTTGCTGGTTTCCTCTAGTGATGAACTTAGGAGAAAAATTTTGGATGAAGCTCACAACTCCAAGTTATCCATTCATCCGGGAAGTAACAAGATGTATCATGATTTGCATCACTTATATTAGTGGCCACACATGAAACAAGATATTACCAAATATGTCTCAGGATGTGACACATATGGAAGGGTTAAGGCGGATCATATGCTTACACCTAGATTTCTTCAGCCCCTGCCTATTCATGTTTGGAAATGGAAGGATATTTCCATAAATTTTGTTGTGGGTTTACCCCACACAGCAAAGGGGTATGACTCTATTTGGGTCATTGTAGATCGCCTTACCAAGTCTGCTTATTTCCTTCCGGTGGACACAAGATATTCAGCCAAAAAGTATGCCAAGTTGTATTTTGATCGGGTTGTGACTCTACATGGAGTTTCTCTTACCATTGTTTCTGATAGAGGGTTAGTCTTTGTCTCTTGCTTCTGGGAGCAACTCTAGAAGTGTCTTGGTACTCGCCTCCTCAGAAGTTCAGCTTATCATCCATAGACTGATGATCAAATAGAAAGGGTCAATCAAGTACTTGAAGACATGTTGAGAGCTTGTGCCATCTCCTTCCCAGAAAAGTGGGACAAGTGCTTGTCCTTAGCTAAGTTTTCTTATAATAATAGCTATCAAGAGAGTATTCAGATGGCACCTTTTGAAGCCCTGTATGGCAAGAAATGTAGGACGCCACTTAACTAGGTAGAAGTGGCAGATCGTGGTTACTTCGGGCCTAATTTTATCAAAGAAGCTAGAGAGCAAGTTAGTGTTAGTTAGAGTCATTTGAAAGCAGCCCAGAATCATCAGAAAGCTTATGCAGACAAGAAAAGACGACCCTTGTAGTTTGAGGTTGGTGATCATGTATACCTAAAGGTATCACCGATGAGAGATGTGCATCGGTTTGGAGTTCATGGAAAGTTAGCTCCTCGTTATGTTGGGCCTTATAAGATTTTGGAGTGGTGTGGTTCTGTGGCTTATCATCTTCAACTTCTGGATATTTTGTCAGCCATGTAGAATGTCTTCCATGTTTCTTAGTTAAAGAAATGTTTGTGGGTTCCCGATGAAGTGGTGGAAATTGAAGGACTTCCTCTTCAACCTGATCTTTCTTATATTGAGAACCCTATCAAGGTCTTGGATGAAAAAGAGAGAGTTACCAAAAACAACGTGGTGAAATTCTATAAAGTTCAGTGGCAAAATCATTCGGAGGACGAAGCAAGTTGGGAGCAGGAGAGTTATATTATGGAGCATTATCCCCATATTCTTCCAAATGCATCGAGGTAATGGTTTAAGTTAAAGTTTATCTTACCTTTTCACACACTAGACACACACATGAAATCTCGGGACGAGATTTTGTTTAAGGGGGGAAGAGCTGTAACACTCTCGGTGTTATGCCCTAAAACAATCACTAAGCCATGTCATGAGCATCATGTTTATGTGATAATGCATGTGATGCAATGAGTAGTTCAAACATTGTAACTAAAATGAGTAATAAAAATGTTAAGTGAAAAGTTCTTCAATAGCTCCTATAATTATCAAGTAGGGTTGAAAACCAATTTTTATTGAACAAAAATGCTATAAAACATATATGCGGCACCTAAATAAAGTTTGGAGTATGAACTTTATAGATGATAATGAAACCTTTGCTATAGAGAAGTAATATTGTTAGCTAATAATTTTAATGGCCTAGAAATGGAACTCGGAATCAAATTCAGCTCAAGACTTAGAAGAATTTTAAATTTGAAAAACGGTGTGACTATGCCTTGTTAGTGAATTAATTTCAGAAAAATTCGCTAAAGGACAATGCTATGTTTTTGTTCCTTATGGTAGTTTGATGTACCCTTTTTAGCATAGTGAAGGCAGTTTAGCTCCAACTTTATTAGTTTAGTTTGTATCAACGCTTTAAAATTTGTGCACAACACAGTTTCAGAATGTCTGGCGTCGTGCGTGCGGTCACCGTGCGGCGACCCCATGCCATGCACATGGCCACGTCCTAGGCGGCCACCCTGTGCCACCACGCTGGGTCAGTCGAGCCCACCTAGGCTTGGCCGAGGTGGCCGCAGTGAGCAGCTGGCCCTATGCCCTGCTGCCCCACCTCACGCTGCCGCCATTAGTGCCACCATGGCCACACTGTGCTATCGTCGCCTTGCCATCGCATCCGCACCTCCTCTACAGCTTAGCATCACTGTCCACCCTGCCAGTGGTCCTACCATTGCTGCGTACGCACTTGGCATATGCGCGGCATCGGCACATGGCCGTACACGTTGTCGCCTCACCCATAAAGGCGCAGCAGCCGCTCGTGCCGTGTCGGTCACGGACACGCGCGCACCATGTCCATAGCGCCTGCACTTATGCTTCCTGATTGCGTCGCTCACGTCCCACCAAGGCAAGGACGAGCCGAGTGCTAACTGCCTCTTTCTCTACCACCGTGACCGGCCGACCTCGCTCTCCCAATTTGGCATCGTTAGATCACCTCAACTCAATTCAACTCGTCCATGGCTTCTCCATTAAGCCACCTAACCCCCTGACCCCACCTAGCCTTGAAGCGAGCATGGCCAAGCTCTAATTTGGAGTCCCCCCCCCGCCGTGCTGATAAGGCCGAGCTCAGCCATTGTCGTGGGCAGTCCTCCATTTGTCCACCCCGATCCAATCCAAGTGCACCTCTAGCTTTGCTTTCACCTCTACGTTGCCCTGTGCACCTTAGCCCAACCACTACTGCCTCTTCGTCATTGTTGACGTGCCCATGCCACCGTGATACGCCATCGCATAGCTCAGCCGCATGTGGCCGGGTCCATGGTAGCTCACTGATGCTCTCACGCTAGCCGTTTAGGTCATTAGGTGCTTGGGTTCATCGGGGTAGCC
Organism: Miscanthus lutarioriparius; assembly: GCA_904845875.1. Lineage (NCBI taxonomy): Eukaryota > Viridiplantae > Streptophyta > Magnoliopsida > Poales > Poaceae > Miscanthus > Miscanthus lutarioriparius. The sequence goes on along the minus strand of CAJGYO010000007.1, from coordinate 137,667,047 downwards.
GCGCCACCATCGAGGATGGTTGTGCGTCGCTGCCTCTGGCTCTAATGCGTCCCGCCATCCCACGCTATGGCTCGGTGTGGGCATTTGGACCGTTGTTGGAGGTCGGCTCGATCGACGGGTCAGTACCGGCCCCAGGTGGCCGGCGTGGCCTCTCAGTGTCGTCGCTCGCCGCACCGCCGCGCACTAGGCCACCGAGGGTGTGCGTGGGTGAATTAGGGAAAGGCCAGGGGGTTAAATGAGAAGAATTGTGAGTATAAGAAATAGTGTTGGTCCTTAGTTGTAAATTGGGTGAAGTGCGAGGCCTCTTTTGCAAGAATGACAACGCGCGCGGGGCTTTCCCCGCTGCGGGCCGCCTCGCCGCGTGGGCTGACCTCGTCACATGGGCCGCGTCCGCGGGCCGCCACGATCTCATGCGTGTGCGTGCCGCGCTGCGTGGGCCGCGCCATGGGCCGCGCGTGGGAATTGAGTTTTCTTTTTTGGGAATTAGAAATGGCTTTCTAATTTAATTTTTGGGACTGATCTTTGGTAATTAATATAAAATCATGTAGGTGTCCAAAAATGGTGAAATAAATTTTGTTAGGTTCTTAAAATTGTGATCTATTTGTTGGTGTAAGTTGTATAAACAGGTACCTATTGATACTAGGGGCTATTAAATCATTTGGAAGTATTTAATATTATTAGGTTACATATTGTGAGAATTTTTGTGGTAAGTTGGTAATGGCTTTTGTCCTAAAATTTTTATGGTAGCTTCATTGTATTATTATGTGCTTATTGTAATTTTTGTAGCCCTAGAATAGACTAAGTATTAGGAAAGTTAGATGCTCTTGTGTTAATATACATTAAATCCTTAGTAAAAATAAGGCTATATCTTTAGTGGCTAAGTAAAAAGTTTGTTAGTTGAACCCAATACCTTGTTTGATGAAATAGGTAGTTAGACTAGTACCTTAGCCATTAGAGCTAGCCTATTAGTATGGTTTATAAGTTCTTATTTTAAGAGTTGTTGTTGCTTAAATACTAAATTGTTGCATCATCATCATCATCGCATGCATATAGAGAACGAGTTAGCGAAGATCATGACCATCGGCGAGCATGAGTTTGAGGAGATCATCGAGGTGTATGAGGAGGAAGTTCTTGTGTAGGAGGAGGTCCTAGAGCCGCCACTGACTGACGTAGTTGACACCGCGCCTGCCCAAGGCAAACCCCGGTGCATGACCCTTATTTTTAATAATCACCGTATATATATGTGATGTGCATTTACGTTACAGGAATTTTATGAAAATCATATGCATTTATATATCTATCCTAAGAGTCTTACTAGTGCAGGTTCAAGTAGTTGCTATGCTTAGGTTATCGGTAGCGTGAGTAACCTACCGTTACTCACAATTGGTGATGATTATCACTCTCATAATAAATGATTAAAAGAAAATAGAGACCGGGCAGGGATATGGTATGGGTATTGGTGGGTGTAGTAGGTGGTGTCCCGTGGCCAATGGGTGTAAGTGCCATCAAGCCCTAATGTGGGTTTTGGTGTTGATGACCACCTAATTAGAGAACTAATGAGATTTATTAAGATGACAAGCAGAGAATTCATTACAGAGGATGTTACATGAAAAGGAGGAGCCCCCAATTACAAATAAGGACGGCATCGCGCTCAAAGGAGTTTTGAATTCTTTTGTCTTTTGAAATTGAGTATGGGAAAAACCATACTATAAAGGGGGGCACTATAGCTGGTTAAAAGTGTGCAACCAAATGCTCAATCTTTACACAAAACATCCTCACACCTCAGCCAAGATAGCCAACTTAACAACTCCTTCACCCTTGCTGTCTTGCTGGGTGTGGCAATGCTGCACCTGGAGAGAGGCACTACCGCACTTAAGTAACCGTTGGGAGGCAGGGGTATTTATACTTTTCTCTATCCTTCATAACGTCTCTCTCTTCTTCCCTAACGATTCAGACTGACAAAAATCAGCAGGTGCTCATCTCCTCTCTCTCCTGCTTTGGCGCCCTTCAAGCTCTCAAGCTTTCCCTTTGACTTCCCCATCAATCCTTGAGAGAAAAAGGTGCCAAAAGTGATTAGAGAGTAGCTCCACTGATTCCCAAAGTCTAAAGAGTATTTGGTTCATGTTTTGGCCGGCGGTTGTGTTTGTTACTCTTAGAGCTTGGCTCCTAGCCGGCTAGAGCATTGCCCGGTGAGCTTGCCAAGTTTGTGGTAGCCCCGGGAGGTTTGTAACCACCTCTTGCATCGAGTAAAATCACCCCTCATCTGAAGAGTTCACTCTCTTGACTTAAGAATGAGGTAGGGTTGCATAGCCCTAAGCCTTAGTGGTATACCTCAACAACATGGACTTAGACAAGCCTTGGTGGCAAGCTGAACCACAGGATAAATCCTTGTGTCATCTTGTGCTTATGTTGCTACACTTGTGTTCTTGTTGCTGTTGAGGTGATTTCTAGGGTTTGAGGCCAATCTACTTGTGTGTGGTGTTCCCACCACTTTTAGCTGTTGATCTATGATCTACTACCCTGCAGGAAGCTAAGAAATTTACCTGATCTAAATTTTGTTGGGTAGATTTTGAATTATGAACTAATCTCTTCTGCAGGTGCGGTAGTGCCGCTGTGCGACAGTGCTGCGATCACAGAGCGGCAGTGTCGCCGGTGAATTTGACTTTGGTTTGAGTTGAATTTTTATAGGCCTATTCACCCTCTCTAGGCGTACCAAAGATCCTACAAGTGGTATCGGAGAAGGTTACCTCGTGTGCGCTTCACCGCATGAGGTATGGAGCCCGGGGGAGGATATGGTGTTGTGAAGCCCATCAACGTCGATTCGGAGGATGTTGGGCTACATGACACCAACAACAGTGAGCTTAGCGCCTCTACAGCGAGCAACTCCACGCTCCCACACCTAGAGGCAACCGATGCCAAAAAAAGCTCAAAATGAAGATGAAAGAAGAAGAAGGGCAGCTAGAAAGGAGAAAAGAGAAGCAAGAGAGAAGAAGAAGAAGGAGCAGCAGCGGTTAGAAGAGAAGAAAGCAAGAAAAGAAGAAAGAAGACTCAAGAGAGAAGCTAGAAGAAAAAGAAGAGAAGCAAGAAAGAAGAAGCAAAAGCCTCCAATGCATCTTCAATAAGCTATCTAGCCGCTCCGAAGATGGTGATGATGATGAGTCCTACCAAGTGCATAGCAAGAAGGACACGAAAGGAAAGGGCAAGAAGAATGACGACAACAAATATGCTGCCATATCCTTTAACTATTCTTCTATGTCTATGACTAACCATGATCGTAAGTCTTTCATCAATGTACCCACGGGCAAGTTACCTCATTTTGATGGAACTAACTTCACCAAGTGGAAGCACTTGATGAGAGCCTATCTTATAGGTCTTCATCCTGGCATTTGAGAGGTTGTTTGCAATGGATTTGAGCCACCGGTTGATCCTAAGAATCAAACCATGGAGGAAATGAGAATCATCCACCTCAATGGTCAAGCTACTAGTGTGCTACTTAGTGCCTTGGATGGTGATGAGTACAATAGAGTGATTGGTGTGGATGTTGCCAAGCAAATTTGGGATACTTTGCATCTTGCACATGAAGGGGTTGACAAAGTGAGAAAGGCAAGAATTGATTTGTTGATGTCCAAGCTCAACCGATTTGTTATCTTGGATGGAGAAGGGCCACAAGAGATGTTTGATAGGTTGATAACCATGGTGGGCAAGATTAGAGGCTATGGTTGTGATGAGCTAGATGATCACAAAGTTGTCAAGATTATGTTGGAAGCTTATTCACCAAGAAATGAGACCGTAGTAACTCTAATTAGAGACAAGAAGAAGTTTGAGTACTTCACACCAAATGATGTACTTGGGAGGATCTTGACCTTTGACATGCAAAGAGAAGAAGCAAATGAGAGGAAGAAGCTTGGAGAATTGCAAGCAAAGCTAGAAGGTATCAAGATCAACAAGGATGTAGCTCTCAAGGCCAACAAATCAAGCAAGCAAGGCTCTAGTCTCAAGTCCAAGAACAACAAGCAATCTTTAATTAGCAAGCCCAAAGCAATCAAGCAAGTTCAAGAAAGAGTAGAGACCACCTCATTCTCTAGTGAGAGTGAACATGATGATGACCAATATGAGAAAGTGGATGATGTTGCTCTCTTTATGAGGAGGTTTCACAAAGGGTTGAAGAAGCAAGGGTACAAGGTAGTAAAGCGGAAGTTTCCAAACAAGAAGAAGACATGCTACAATTGTGGAAGCGCCGATCACTTCATTGCCAAGTGCCCACATGAGATCAAGGAGAACAAGTATAAGAAAGAGAAGAAGGAGGACAAGGCCGACCGGAGAAAGAGCAAAAAAAACATGGAAGAAGCTCACATTGGGCATGAATGGGATTCATCTATTGAAAGCTCAAGTGAAGAAGATGAGAAAGTTGCAACCATTGCTATCCATGAGCCATCTTCTTTACCAAGACTCTTCACCAACATGTCCAATGATGACTACTACTCCCCTCACATTTGTCTTATAGCAAAGGGTGAGAAGGTAAAATCTAAATCCAAGGCCAAAGCTCCTCCACCTCCACCTCCTAGTGATATCTCTAGTAGTGATAGCTCTAGTGATGATGAATCTAGTGATAAAGAAATTGATAAATTAACTAAGAACTTAGATGGAAAGACCAAACTATTCATCACTAATCTAATGGAGGACTTAGAGAGTGTCTAAGCCAAGATAGAATCTAGAGAGAAAACTCTTATCCAACAAGAGGATCTCTACATTGCTAGCAAGAAAGCTCTTGCATTAGAGAGAAGTGAGATAGAATCCTTGCGTAAGGCCTTGGACAAAGAACAAGGGGACCATGCTATCACAAAGAAAGAAAATATTGCTCTTAAGAAAAAGTATTGTGACTTAGATGAAAAGCACAAAGAACTTAAGCTGCAATATAACATTCTTTAGGATAGCAACTCACATCCCTCTAAGACAAAGGATGCCTCTATTACCTCCACTAGTCAAGGTTGTGGAAAATGTTATAATATTGATTTGAATGCTTATTGTACTAACCTTGCAAACATGAAGGCAATGATAAAATAAATTGCTAGACTCAATGAGATCATTGGCAAGGGTTACTTGAGTGGTAAGGCTCAAGTAAGTGACAAGAAGACAAATGATTCAAAAGTGCCTCAATTCAAGCAAGGGAGACACCCCTCAATCAAGCATGGGCTTGGGCACAATACAGGAGCCAAGACAAATGGAAGAAAGATCATAAATGGCTATGAGTGTGTCAAGTTTGAGAGAAAGAAAAGAGTTGGTATAGATCAGCCTGCATAGACAGCGGCAGTGCCGCACTACGATAGTGCCATAGTGAAGGCCGGTTGTGCTGCTGCCCGCAAAAATGGGAAGGCTATTAATTCTGCTCCTGATCAAACTAAGCTTAAGAAGAAGGTGTCCCAGCAGAAACAAGTTCAGCAGAAGCCAAAGGAATCAGTGTGGGGCACTATGAATAAGTATGTCTACCAACCAAAGTTTTAACCACCTCGACAAAGCTTGACTTCGTGTTTTATTTTAAGAAACAACAACAGTGGAAAAGTGGTTGCCAAATATGTTGGAAAGGAAGCCAACACCTATAGGAATACTTTTATTTGGGTTCCTAAATTTCTTGTGACTAACATGCAAGGCCCCAAGTCTAATTGGGGAACTAAATCAAGCAACTAAATCTGTTTTGCAGGCATACTCCTCCGGTGGGTCAAGTTGGGTGCTTGATAGTGGATGTATAAATCATATGACCGGAGAAAAGAGTATGTTCTCATCATATACCCTGAAGATGGACTCAAATGAAAATATTCTCTTTAGAGACAACTCTAAGGGGGATGTGATTGGTCTCGATAAAGTTGCTATAACCCTTGAGCATTCAATTACAAATATTTTATATGTTGATTCGTTAGGTTACAATTTGTTGTTCGTCTCTCAATTATGCGAGATGGGCTTCAATTGTCTGTTTATCGATAAGGGTGTGGAAGTCTTTAGAAGGTAGAATTCCTCTATTGTATTTATGGGTCATTTAAAGAATAAGCTTTACCTAGTTGATTTCAATAAAAGTAAAGCTAATCTTGAGACTTGTTTAGTGGTAAAATCTAGCATGGGGTGGCTTTGGCATCGCCGACTAGCCCATGTTGGGATGAGGAATTTGGCCAAACTTCAAAAGGATAAACACATCCTTGGGCTAACAAATGTTTACTTTGAGAAAGATAGGATATGTAGCGCTTGTCAAGCCGAAAAGCAAGTTGGCGTACCTCATCCACCAAAGAGCATCATGACCATGACACAACCATTGGAGCTCATACACTTGGATCTCTTTGGACCGGTCGCCTACCTAAGTATCAGGGGTAACAAATATGGTCTTGTTATCGTTGATGATTATTCCCATTTTATTTGGGTATTTTTCTTGTTTGATAAGTGTCAAGTTAGAGACAAAGTGAAGACTTTTGTTAGAAGAGCTCAAAAGGAGTTCGGTCTCCCCATCAAGAAAATGAGAAGCGACAATGGGTCCGAATTCAAGAACACCCAAGTTGAGGAGTTTCTTGATGAAGAAGGTATCAAGCATGAGTTCTCAACTCCATACACCCCTCAACAAAATGATGTAGTAGAGAAGAAGAATCATACACTAATTGACTTGGCAAGGACAATGCTAGATGAGTACAAGACGCTGGACCTCTTTTGGTGTGAAGCCGTCAACACTGCTTGCCATGCCATCAACTGCCTATACCTACACAAGAAGTTGAAGAAAACTTCATATGAGCTTCTAACCGGTAACAAACCAAAGGTGTCCTACTTTAGAGTGTTTGGGTGCAAGTGTTTCATACTTAATAAGAAACCCAAAACCTCTAAGTTTGCACCTAAAGTTGATGAAGATTTTCTTCTTGGATATGGATCAAATGAGCATGCCTATCGTGTTTTCAATAAAACCTCTGGGAGAGTTGAAATAGCGGTAGACATGACATTTGATGAATCTAATAGCTCTTAAGTGGAGCAAGTTGATTCAAGTGTTGTAGGAAAGAGGATCCACCATGTAAAGCAATCAAGCAATTGGCTATTGGTGATATAAGACCACAACAAGACGAAGTCACTAAAGTGGAGGCTCCTCAAGCTACTGATGAACAAAGTTCTGCTGACATACCTGATGCTGAGGGGGACTAGACCCCTGCTGCAAATCAGCAGAGCGGCAGTGCCGCACATAAGAGCGGCAGTGCCACACTCCCTCTGATAGCAGCAGCAAGTCCAACTCCGATTCAAGGATAGAACCTACAACCCATATTTGAGCAAGAAGATAATGAAGATCTAGAAGATGGACAAGAGGCCATTGATCATCCAAGGCTAAGGCAAATAATACAACAGGATTATCCCGTTGACAACATCTTTAGGAGTCTTCAAAAGGGGGTAACAACTCATTTACATTTAGTAAACTTTTACCAATATTACTCGTTTGTTTCCTCTTTGGAACCTCTTAAGGTTGAGCAAGCACTTGGTGATCCAGATTGGGTGATGGCCATGCAAGATGAGCTCAACAATTTTGAAAGAAATCAAGTGTGGACCTTGGTGGAGAGACCCAACACCAATATCATTAGCACCAAGTGGGTCTTTCACAACAAGCAAGATAAGAATGGCGTGGTGACAAGAAATAAGGCAAGATTGGTTGCTCAAGGTTTCACTCAAGTAGAGGGCTTGGACTTTAAGGAAACATATGCATCGGTGGCAAGAGTTGAAGCAATCCAAATGCTTCTAGCCTATACCGCTCATCACAATTTCAAGCTATATCAAATGGACATGAAGAGTGCATTCCTCAATGGCCCCATTCAAGAACTTATCTATGTTGAGCAACCACCGGGTTTTGAAGATCCCAAGCTCCCCAACCATGTCTACAAACTCTAAAAGGCGCTCTATGGGCTTAAGCAAGCACCAAGAGCATGGTATGAATGCCTTAAGGAATTCTTGCTTAAACAAGGCTTTGAAATAGGCAAAGCCGACCCTACCCTTTTCACTCACAAAGTTGGTAAAGATATATTTGTGTGCTAAATATATGTCGATGACATAATATTTGGTAGTACTAATCATACTTTTTGTGAGGATTTAGTATAATCATGACGAAGAGATTTGAGATGTCCATGATGGGTGAGTTGAAGTTCTTCCTTGGATTTCAAATCAAGCAAGTGAAGGATAGAACTTTTATTAGTCAAATGAAGTACACCCATGATATGGTCAAGAAGTTTGACATGGTGAATGCCAAGCCTATCAAAACTCTCATGCCAACCAATGGACATCTTGATCTCAACATTGAAGGGAAAGTTATGGATACCAATGTATATCATTCCATGATCGGCTCTCTACTTTATTTGTGCGCATCTAGGCCTGATATTATGCTTAGTGTGTGCATGTGTGCTTGATTTCAAGCTAACCCGAAAGAGTGTCACTTGGTGGCCATTAAGAGAATCTTGAGATATTTAATACACACTCCTAACCTTGGTTTGTGGTATCCTAAGGGCTCTAAGTTTGATCTACTTGGGTATTCGAATTTCGATTACGCCGGTTGCAAAGTAGATCGAAAAAGCACTTCGGGGACATGTCAATTCCTTAGACGATCCCTAGTGTCTTGGAGTTCTAAAAAGCAAAATTGTGTAGCCATTTCCACTATCGAGGCCGAGTACGTTGCGGCCGGTGCATGTTGTGCCCAACTACTTTGGATGAGGCAAACTCTTCGTGATTTCAGATGTCATTTTACCAAAATCCCATTATTATGTGACAATGAGAGTGCCATTAAGCTTGCAAACAATCCTGTAAGACACTCTAGAACCAAGCACATAGACATCCGTTATCATTTCTTAAGAGACCATGAAACTAAAGGAGATATCAAAATTCGCCATGTGAATACCGAAAAGCAACTAGCCAATATCTTCACAAAGCCCCTCGACAAGTCAAGGTTTTGTGCTTTGCGTAGTGAGCTAAATATACTTGATTCTCATAACGTGGTTTGAATTTTAGCATGCCTCTGTCTAATAAACTAGTATCTAGGCAAAAGAGTTGAAAATTTTCATATTGTGCATGAAAATGATTTATAAAAGGCAACTTATGTATCATGATCATGGTCTGTATTGATTATTTGTTTCTAGTCATGATATATAGGTGATATGTGTCCATATCTTATACAGAAAGAGTCATATAGATTATAGCTAACTCCCACTATTTTGGGGAGTGCGGCAATGCCGCGCCTGTAGTGCTGCAATGCTGGGCTAGGCATGCGGCAGTGCCGCACTTTGAATCTCAATTGAGATTTGGCCTAAACGGTTTTACTGCAGAGCCCATTTATTCTTCCTCTTATCCTTAGGTCCACAGTAACTTCTTTCCCTCTCTCTTCCCCCCGACATCGATGCCCGCGCCTCTCTCTCCTCTCGCGCCCACGTCGTCGCCATCGCTTGGCCACGCGTTGCCAGTCTCTGGCAGTGCTGCGGTAGCTGCCAGCCCTCCATCAATGTCATTGATGGCTACTACTGCCCCTAGCCCAAGCAGTTTCTTCCCTCTCCTCTCCAATCCTCGTTTGAGAAGGTAGAACCCTAAACCTACTTGATCTATGCAATGTAAGTGTTTCTATGATGGATTCGGGTTCTTAGTGGTACTATGAATGAGTAGGAGGGAGATTTGATGGGCAAATTGAATCAATAGGTCGATTCATTTGGGGGCGGTGCACAACATGTGCAGCAGTGCCATGGTAAGGTGCGGCAGTACCGCACCCCACAATTTGAGACTGCGTCTGGTTGTGACTTTCCCCAGATGAATTGATGTATTGGTTGGATTTATTCACCACATGCTCTCTCCCACTCAAAATATTATCACTATTCCCATCTATTACATGACATCATATGTTTTTATCTTGAACTATGCTCTGGAAATTGTTTGGTGATGTGGGAAGGCATTTGAAAAATGGATTTGCTAAGAAAGAAAGAGGTCATGAGCTTGTGGAGATACTAAGTGTGGCAGTGCTGCTCTCAGGGTGCGGTAGTGCCACACTACTTGGGCAGCACTATCCATAGTGTCTCTCAAGTTCATGATCTAAGTCCTTTTTCTTATCAAGACTATTCTTCAAGTGATGTTCTATGTCCCATTTGTATAGTTTCTTATCTATTTCATTCTATGCATAGATGGAGCACGAAGATAATGATTGAAGGGGAAAAGGAAGATGAATGAGCAAAGAGACACGGATCTACCTCGCCATGGTCGAGGGAGGTCAACAGCAGTAGGTAGTAGTGTAGCTCCAAGGGGACTTGGTGATAGGGGGAGGCGCGAGCAATACATTGAAGATGAGGAGAGGTTGGAGATGATAGGTTGTACCACTGATGCCATTCCTAACACCCCATAGCATCTCTCTGAGTTTGATGGCAGATACATAAGAGATTTTGAGGGTGAGATCATCATGAGACCTCTAGATGACTCCCGTCAGCATGTAGTTGTCAACTATTCCAAGTGTTGAAAGCTGGTGGAAGAGGCAAGGGGGATCAATCCCTATGCAGTGCGTAAGGATTTGGGCATTGATTATAGATTCTGGAATGAGTTTCATTCCAACTTTTATGCCACTGCCATTCTTGCATCCAAGAAAACCAAGATCATCAAGATGCAGTATATTGATTGGGATGAGATGCAGGAGAAATAGGAGCCTGAGTTTGACAAGGTAATCAAAATTTGTGATAGGTTCCAGCTTTCAGACATCATGGGTTTCCAGTATAACTGGAATAAGGAGGTCCTTGCATAGTTTCATGCTACATACTTCTATGACCAGACCTCTAATGAGATTCACTAGATGACTAATGGTCGGCACTACCAAGTTGACTTTGTAACTTTCAGCCGGATTCTTGGCTTTGGGGAGGAGCACAAAGGTTACACTTACATTCATGATGAGCCTCAAGCTAAGATCCGTGACATTAGTTACATGTGGAGAGATAGATGGATTGCAGATGGCAAGAGGAGTGATCTACACAGCTTCTATTACATCCTCAACAACCTCATTAGGAACACCATCAACCCAAAGGATGGAGCAGCCTCAGATATTAATGGCTATATGAGAAATGTGTTGGCTAGATTTGCTCCAGGTGGGGATAGGTTCAATGTCCCTAGATTCATGTGGACTGAGTTGAGATTTGTAGTGGAGGATGGGAGGAGGGGGCTGCCCTATGCCCCTTACCTCATGTTCATGATTGAGAGGGTCACTGGATTTTATTTTTCGAAGGATGGGATGCACACTGTCTACAAAATTGAGAAGACCCAGCTAGCTGCAGCTACTCAGGGAGCTCTCATGCTCATGTAGATATCCTTGAGTCTTTCCACTCTAGTTCTCACAGAGGAGGCAAGATGAAGAAGTTTGGCAAGTGGTTGAAGGCAATCTTCGGCAAGTGCACCTATGCAGCTGACAGAGCATATGAGATAAAGCTTGAGCAGCGTCAGCAGCGTGGACATGACCTTCCACCACTTCCTCCTATTCCACCTCCTCCATAGTATGACCTTTCGAGTCTCTCTGACATAGATTCAGATGATGAGGATGATGATGATGATGAGGAGCAGCAGGGACGAGCAGCAGATTAGGATGAGACCCTAGAGGGATACCGTCAGAGACAGGAGTCGAGGCATTCCACTCGTTCCACTTGCTACACCACCACTACTCACCGTCAGGGCCGTGCACGTATTGACTCCGACGATGATGATGATGATGGTGGTGCTGGGACTACAACAGGAGGTGCTAGGGCTGCAGGAGGTGATGATATTGATTGGATGGACATCTAGGAAGATGACGAGTAGGTGTTGATCTTTCTTCTTTTCTTATCTTTTTGTGCTTTATGTCAAAGGGGGAGAAAATTAGAGGGGTCAACAACTTTTTGATGCCATGGTCAGCAACTGCGCTTCATGTCCTATTCGATGAGTGTTAGTCTTCGCTAGGTGGAAAGTTTGAGAGTCGCTCAAAACTCTAAATTGTGAAATAATGCTACTATTTGACTCTTTGTGTATCGGATATGGACATGTATTGTTTGTGTGGATTAGAAGTCATCTTATTGTGCTAGGTTGCATATCTTTTTTTATCTGAGCTAGCTGTGTGGTGCTTGACTCTGTCTTGCTTGTACAGTCAGGTGCGGCAGTGCTGCAGTCAACTGTAGCAGCAAGCACATGTGTGCATGATCTGTCATATGCATCACGTATATATTTTCTTGACACTGTGTGCAGCACCCCACAAAGACATGGATGTAGGGGGAGCCCCAATTTTCACTTCACTAAAGTGTGAATCTTGGCCTCTTATGCTAAGTTGAGAATTCAATTTTCTATTCACATATTTAGGGGAGGCTCTACACCCATGGCTCAAAAAAATCTCAGTTATTTATTTCATATCTTTTATAAGCTCTAATTGGGTTGTCATCAATCACCAAAAAGGGGGAGATTGCAAGTGCAATCAAGCCCTAATGTAGGTTTTGGTGTTGATGACCACCTAATTAGAGAACTAATGACATTAATTAAGATGACAAGCAGGGAATTCATTATAGAGGATGTTACATGGAAAGGAGGAGCCCCCAATTACAAATAAGGACGGCATCGCGCTCAAAGGAGTTTTGAATTATTTTGTCTTTTGAAATTGAGTATGGGAAAAGCCATACTATAAAGGGGACACTACAACTAGTTAAAAGTATGCAACCAAATGCTCAATCTTTACACAAAACATCCTCACACCTCAGCCAAGACAGCCAACTTAATAACTCCTTCACCCTTGCTATCTTGCTGGGTGTGGCAGTGTTGCACCTAGAGAGAGGCACTACCGCACTGTGGCACTATCGCACTTAGGGCGGCACTGCCGCACTTAAGTAACCATTGGGAGGCAGGGGGTATTTATACTTTTCCTTGTCCTCTATAACGTCTCTCTCTTCTTCCCCAATGGTTCAGACCGACGAAAATCAGCAGGTGCTCATCTCCTCTCTCCTCCATTGGTGCCCTTCAAGCTCTCAAACTTTCCCTTTGACCTCCCCATCAATCCTTGAGAGAAAAGGTGCCAAAAGTGATTAGAGAGCAGCTCCACTGATTCCCAAAGTCTAAAGAGCATTTGGTTCACGTTTTGGCTGGCGGTTTTGTTTGTTACTCTTAGAGCTTGGCTTCTAGCCAGCTAGAGCGTCGTCCAATGAGCTTGCTAAGTTTGTGGTAGCCCCGGGAGGTTTGTAACCACCTCTTGCAGCAAGTAAAATCACCCTTCATCTCAAGAGTTCACACTATTGATTTGAGAATGAGGTAGGGTTGCAAAGCCCTAAGCCTTAGTGGTATACGTCAACAACGTGGACTTAGGCAAGCCTTGGTGGCAAGCTGAACCACGGGATAAATCCTTGTGTCATCTTGTGCTTATGTTGCTACACTTGTGTTCTTGTTGTTGTTGAGGTGATTTCTAGGGTTTGAGGCCGATCTACTTGTGTGTGGTGTTCCCACCACTTTCAGCTGTCGATTTGTGATCTACTACCCTGCAGGAAGCTAAGAAATTTACCCGATCTAAATTTCGTTTGATAGATTTTGAACTGTGAACTAATCTCTCCTATAGGTGCGGTAGTGCCACGCTCATTGAGCGGCAGTGCCGCGGGTGAATTTGACTTCAATTTGAGTTAAATTTTTATAGGCCTATTCACCCCCCCTCTAGGCATACCAGAGATGCTACAATAGGGCATGGCTTGGTTACACTATTGTCCCTATCCATGTTGATTGAGGACTGTTTGTTACTGTGGATGGTAGTCAGGTCACAGACTTATTATCCAGAGCACATACTTGCTTATGGGAGCGGGAAGGCTCGTTGCGCTCTTGTCATGGGTTCCAGCTCTTTATGGACCGACTTATTGGAGGCGGGGAAAGGTGGAGGTCTAAGCACCACACTAAGACTGGGTCTCAAGTATGGGGGCTTGGAGTCCAAGTTTGGACGGGGACCTGGACCCTATGATAGGAGTGGAATGGGTTGCTCTTGTTTGTGCCTGGGATATGTATGGGGCATGTGTTTTGGGATACCCAGCTATGATACATTGGTTTGTGAATCGCCATTTCCGTAAGATGGTATGACTTGGCTATGGTCTAGCACCGTAGTAAGAACGTGAAAAGGAAAAGATGGTAAAATGGTTCTAATTGCTTAACCCTTGCCTAAAAGTAGATCAGGTGCTTACCTAGAATGGTTAGTTAATGATATAATTATGACTGCTAATAAAACTTGATTTTAATAACATACTTAGTAATACTTTTCGCAAACAAAAGAAACAGCAAACCATATTGCCTATCATATCCCTTGGAGTCGGGAAACTATTCCCACTATTCAGGTAAGTCTTGTGAGTACATTGTGTACTCAGGATTTAATTTACCCCTGTTGCAGGTGCAGCTTGAGGAGTAGATCTTGTGTGGAGCATTCTTCTGGTGGGTACAGATGGATCCTTGTATCGCTTCACGTTAGATGTTTATTTCCATTCCGTTGTTTATTTATCGCACTCTGAACTCTAGTATTGTAATAAATAATTTCCAAAAACTCTTTATGTATGAAATGGACTAAGTATTGTAAGCTCGTACTCATTATTGGATTCTATATGTAAAAATGTGGATCATTCGAGTTCTCCCTTGGGTGTGCTCGGCTAGACTTAACTCTCTTTTGTGGTGCTTAGTGTCTAGTGGAAGACAAGTACCTTCGAAAGTGCATTATTTCAGACAGTTCTACCACAGGCCGTGAGCGTGTCTAGCTCATTCGTGAACTCAATGTATGACCGTTGTAACATCGTGTGTGGAACTCTAACCTGGTCCCAAAGGTATGCCCACGTTGGCTACCGACATGGAGGCTGACCTAGGAACCAGTCACGATGAGATAGAACCTCAGGATGACCAACTGATAGATGAGACCACATCCACAACTGGAGTAGGTACACGCATCCACCAAGTGAGGCTGAGGATGAAGTCCGACAACACGCCTCGAAAAGCTACCGGTAAAGAAAACCAACACTGTAGAGCCCTAGCTGTACTGACCCGCCTGGTCCTAGTCAGTGAGGCAGTGGACCCACATCCATGATGCAGTATCCCCCATTGAGTTAGGGAAGAGAACATAGGCAAACAGGTGTCGGATCCACGCCTACAGTAGTACCCAACTATCTTGTCGTCTACCTCCTTAGGGCACTGTGCGAACTCTTGCTGGGGCCAGGAGATTAGAACTCCAAAAGTGCGAGCCCCTTGCTCACCAACCTCATGCCCAAGGAAGATCTCTACTCATGCTCTCCAACCTTCTGAACTGCTCAACCCAGTCACTGCATTGCCGTGAATCCTCAGACCTAGCATCTTCTGATAGTCCTGGAGCGTGACTGTCATCTCTCCAAAAGGCAAGTGAAAGCTGTGAGTCTCCGACCGCCATCTATATTTTAGACAAAGAAAGATTACATGTAAGAAAAGCAAGCGCATGAACAAATGCGTACGAATGGAGGTAATGGTTGAAGATAATACCTGTCAACCAACGCAGTAAGGCCGCTGAGTTGAACGTGGGCAACCCACGACGAACCTAAAAAGAGATTACATCTAGGCAAGCTCTTTGTAGGAAAGGAGTGTACCTGTCATCATACTGCATGCCCAAGAACCCATTGTGGGTTCTAGGATGAAGGATTGGAAGGTCTTGCATAGAATAAAACATAGTCTCCCATTACTTTACGAACACATGTACTCTTACAAAAATTTGAACAAGACGTAGAGATTATTACCTGCCCCTTCGCTGTGAGACATCCTCGGTGGGTCTCCTCATACGCCGGCCGGGTCAAGCAGGTGGAATTGCGCGATCCTACAAAAAAAGACAATGAAATAGAAATTCAATATACAATGAAACATAAACTGAGACATGCATAATTAATGGAATGAATACAATAAATATGAAATAATAAAAACAATCAATAGTCACACCTCACTAATCTGCCAATGGCAAGTGCGTGAATTGTGGCTCAGTCTACCACACTTGCCACACTTGTACTGCTCAGGGTCAGTAAGAAATGGGGTTCCTCTCCCACGTCTCGTTCTTCTGGGAATCTGATCCATAACCATCTTGTGCCTCGTCCTCTTCCTGGATCCACACTTGTTCCAACGGTAAGCTAGATCCATAATGTACTTTGGCCCATCATACGGAGGCCACTCTCCAGGGTCCTAGAAAGGCATGAAGTGGGGGCTCTATGTGTGCACAAGCGTGTCGACACTGAACTCATGAGGTATCCTGCTCTCGATATTATCGTTGCGATGCCTAGCTACTGCCACCAAATGAGAACATAGAAAGTGGTACTGCCTTGGTTTACCACAAGTGCATGTGAAATCTTGGAAGACTACCACATGCATCCTCGACTCTTGGACCTCACCATCGGACGTTGTATCATCCCTATGCTCAACTTGATAAGTCCCTGTGGTGTGGTCAAAACATGTAACCTCATGTGTGCCAGCCCTTTTATTTGTCTTCTCTAGGTGTGCCTTTGGTTTTGGAGCCCATATCTCTCCATCACTCCGCAACTTCATTGCATAGGCGTGTCTATCGTTGAACCAGGCAACAAGCTTGTAGAAGGTGAATTGAACAATTGCATTCACAGGCATACCACGTATCCCCAACAACAACTTATCGAATGACTCTGCCATGTTGCTGCACTAAAACTCGTACCTCCATCCACCGGCGTCGTGAGCTTTTGTCCATTTCTCCAAATCTCTCATCAAACCTGTGAGCCATTGTCTACCTTCTGCATTTGATGTAGTTCTGACCTGCTCCAGCTTTTTTCTAAAAGTACTTGTCCTCAAGCTGTCGAGCAGCCTCCTAAAATAGATTAAAGTTATCCTTCACACTATTCTTCCAGAGTAGATTCTCGGCAAGGTGTTGAGTACACCAACGATGGTGCAAAGGTGCATACCCCTCTATCTGCTCTCGCACGGCATCAAGTATGCCTTGGTGCCTATTAGATATGATGTCAACCTCCATGCCAGGCCCAACCACATGTATCCGGACTAGCCTCAAGAACCATCCCCAACTGTCATTATTCTCCTTCTCAACCAAAGCAAATGCCAAAGGAACCAACTTGTTGTTCATGTCACAGGATATGGCTATAAGAAGTGTGTCCTGGTATTTGCCAATCAAGAACGTACCATCAATGGAGAAGATGGGACAACAGTGCCTAAAGGCCTTGACACACTAAGGGAATCACCACAAAGCACAAAAGAATATATGCCTCCCATCCTTCCATGCATTTGGTTTTGGGATGTACTCATAATGCATGCCTGGATTCACCGCTTTGATTACATTGAAAAGTACTGGCAGCTACTCATACCCATCCTCCCAGTCCCCATCTTCCACGCTCACTGCTTAGCCCTCCAAGCTTTACCATAAGTTATCACATAACCTCCATACAACGCCTCAATGGTACTGATAATTGTCCTAACCTTCATGTTGGGTTCTCCTTGTAATATTCCCATCAACCGCTTGGCAATGAGGGTAGATGTCAATTGCCGATGCTTTAGTGTGAGCACATGGTCAGCATTATTGTGTGGCACGACAACTTTTATGATCTTCCACTTTTCGATGACCTTTTGCTTCTGTTGACACAAAATGTGACGCACTGTGCCTCACACACAGCAAGCCGAAAAGCGTAGCTTCAATCGAGTTCCCGGGTGCTTCGTTATCCGGAAGCGTGCCAGTCAGTTTGACCTGAAAAAAACTAACAAGGGACAAAACAATTAAATGTCAAACCGGAACATGTCGGGTAATACCAGACAGTTCCACATATACGGCCCTGAAGCCACTTACAACGACATACAGCTATAGAGAGCTGTCTGCCAATGAGTTCATAAACCGTTCAGCTAATAGTAAGATGAATGCACGTGGAGACCTGATTGCCGAATATACGTGCATGGGAAGACATGTTTGAACAAGTGAAATTAATTATGAGTTAATGCATAACCAAGCTCGGCAGTTCAGCCGAATTGGGGTCCATGAAGAAGGAACGTGCAAATAAAAAAACGATTAAACTAATCTAAAACCTGCATCTGCCGCACGACACCTGGTTTTATTAAAGCTTAAACATGATTAACATGCATGAACCCACGACATGTGACAATCTAGATTAAAATAATTCAGCCATTATATGCACACTATCTGGTTGCAAAGGTATTATGAAAAAGCAATGATCGTTGAAGCACGAATAAAACCACAAGAGAGAAAAAGGCCGAACAATATCAATCTAGATTGGGCAGAAGTATGTTACAAATATATATAAAATGTTCCGTAACATGCAACACTGGATAACTTAATGAATCTATTTAGATTTGCCATATCTAAAAGAGCCAATAACTATCTTGCTTTCACTAAGCATATTGAGCAAACGCCTGCCGCACGGTACCTACTCATAAACAAAGCATAAGCAAAGACTTCTTGATTGTCAAACAAAGATCCGCCGCACGACCATTGAAAACAAACAAGACTACTTGCATCACGTCTAAATCCACCGCATGATACTAAACATGATAACAAGGTTGTCGGAACTTACGGAGGTCGACGGATCGATGACTCCTCTCGAAGAACTCGACGACACGACAAAAGGACTCGAAAGTTGGCACGGGGCCGGTTGTATTGATTTTGTTGTGAACTCCTATTACAATGGTCGAGGGTCAATATTTATACCCTAGACAAAACACGAGTCCTAGAGGACTACGATTTACAAAGGAACCTTTAAATAAACTTGGAAACTCACGATTCCTTACCCTAAACTTTTAGAGTCCTTTACTATTACAACTTTCACCTTTTCGATCGGCCTTGCCTGCCATCTTCTGTTTTTTTCCCGAATGGAATCACCGCCTTCTGGAGTAACCGACCGCAATGCATTTAGCCGACCGCTTGCTTTGTTTGCCGAATACCCTTCTTCCCGCATGTGGGTCTACCTGTCATCTTCCAGAATCGACCAAAATCCAGTGTTAACACATGCCCCCTCAATTTCGGGATAAAAGTTGTTTTATTCTCAAATTGACCACAAGCTCTTTCATTCTCCTAGGTCATCACCGTTCAAAACCGCATGACCATACGCCCAAAAATTCAAGCTTTCAAATAAGCAACCTCGGACCTCCTTCAAATCTTCAATGGCGACCCAGGATGAAATCCCGGTAAAACTTTACTTATATTCGGCAATTTTGATTTTATCCTCCGCTCCTCTTTTGATTTACTCCCTTTGATTTCAATCATCTTCTAAAGGAATACAAGAGCGATTTTGATCCCCTATCTTTTGCCAACCCCGACTCCTATTTCCTCGGCCCAATGGGAAATCCTGACCCTTCTGAAATTATTGAGAAGGAAACCCAAAGAATTCCTTTCAAGTCTGGGATTACCTCGCCAAACCGATGGCCAAACACGTTCAAGAATTGGCCATTTCCCTCAATCACCGGATGGCGTAATCGGTACAGAGAATCTTTGAGAAAAGCGGCAGCCCATCGGGAAAGTCGGGACATCGGTCATTGTGCTGAATTATCTTTAGTAAACACCTGTGAATGATTCCCTTTTGATAGCAGCTTCTCATTTTTGGTCTGACACTATCAATGCCTTTATCTTTGGTCATGGTATTATGACCATCACTCTAGCCGACGTATTCATGATGACTGGCTTGAATGTGTCATTGCCGAGATATCCCTATAAGTACAAGAGCAAAAGTAATCAAAGAGCCGCTGATTACGGATGTGGATGGGTCAAACATATTCGAACTACATGAATGCATCTCGCACCGCCTCTCGACAAAGAGTTGAAAGCCTTCATGAATATGTGGCTATGCAGATTCATCTTCCGTGGAAAATCCAATGAACCAACCACGAATCACATGGTAATGGCTGAAGACTTAGTCTGCAGTGCACTCGAGATCCCACTAGGCAAATATCTCTTAGGGTCTGCTTATCATATGATGCATCGATTACTCTTCGAGATCGCGCCAAGGTGGAGAAATCTCTTGTGTGAATGGTCCTGGTGGCTAATTCAAATGTGGCTTCAGCTATATATGCATCGATAACCTCTGTGAGCCTCTTCAATCTAAGTTTTCCTTCAACTATCTTATGAAGGCAACACAACAAAGGTCAAGGCATGTCGGACTTATGGGGAAGCAAAGATCATCCATAAGCATTGACATAGACATCGGTCATTTCTTCAAGCTATTTTTCAAAGGATTCGGCAATGTGCTCTGGTTTTCTTACAGAGAAAATGAAAATTTGACTTTGCCCTGCAAGTTTAGCTATGAAATTGGTTGTTCAGGCCAAGAATCTACGGAGATTTTCAACTCCTTTATCAAGCCTTGCACTCTACCAGCCGAATTTCATCATGGGAGACTAGTACAATCTACCTATGAATTTTATTATCCAAACATGGTGGCCAGACAATTAGGATGAGGCCAACTGCCTCCAAAATTCCTCTTCTCAACAATCATAAAGTCAAGGGAATTAATAACAGAAGGAATGGAAGCCAAGAAGGTCTTTGAATTAGGATGGGAATTGCCAATATACGAACCATCTCCATTTGGGCTAATAGATGTTGCTCATCCCTTCTTTGTTTCTTGGTGGCAAGAATGGCATGCTCATATCTTCAATATATCAGTTCATTCTCTATGCAAAAACTTGCAACCCGATTTTGCTTCTGACAGTGAGGTAATTTCATTATGCCCATCATTTCTTGTTCTTGAATCCACTTCTTACTTTAACATCTGGTCATGCACAGGATCTTGAGTTTACTCCTCCAATAAAAAGCAATCCAAAGACTATTCGGCCGTCCCAAGCTCCTTCTGGGGTTTGATGCTCCAAACTTAAAGGAATTCATGAAAACTTCTGCAACTTTGGATTCAGCACCTCTAAAGGCACTCATGAGAACTCCTGCTACTTCAGCTGCTGCATCTTCGAGAGGAAAAAGCAAAAGGAAAACACCTGAAAGTTTTCTCTTACCCAAAAAACCAAGGACCAAGAAAGCCAGATTATCCCTTAAGGCATGAATCTTTTATTTTCTTATCAGGTCAACAATCTCACTTAGCGATGAAGCTTCCACCACCTCTATATTCATTACTTCTATTGCGCCCACAAGTCGAAACTCCCACACTGGGCAATACCTCAGCGCCTGCAGAACCAACCCCTGAAGTTTCTACTGAAGATGAAGAAATTCATGATAGCGAAATTTCAGAGACTCATGAAGCTGAAGGTTCAAAGGCTCATAAACCTGATGAGACTATAGGTAACATTGTTCAACCAATTCTCTTTTTCTTTCTTTTAAATAACATCTATTCTCCTATGCTCATTATCATTTACTTCACTGAAAATAGATGAAATCTTAGATGAACTGCAAGGAAACCTCTCCCATCAAGCTCCAAACCTGTCCTCTAAATCTTCACCAAGTTCCCCAAAGAAAGCCGGGTATAACCCATCCCGATGATCAACCAGCTCAGCAGGTAATTCCTTATTTTACACTATATTTTATCAAAATTACCCAACCGGCTAACACTTTCTTTCTTCTCTTTTCTTTAGAAGAACATCACTAAACCGACCACCGCCATTTCTTTCTCTATTGAGGATTACATCATTGAGAAAGGTGAAGAGATTACTTCCCATCAAACCTTATCATTTGGAAAATCGGGCCCGGCTAAAAGAGGTGATCATTCTCGCTAAACAAGGATACCATCGATCGGTTCGTGATGCGACTGGATAAAAGACCTCCTTGAACTCATTGATCAAGATATCCCCTCTGCTCTCAAGGCTCCCCTAGAATCTGCAGCCCATCTTGATGACCATTTTGCTATGGTGAGAAGGGCAATCAAAAATACATCTTCGAGGACCGCCCTGCAGAAGGATAGATCTTTGAAAAAGCTGGAGATTAAAGATCTTCACTCTCACATCCAGACTACGAGAAATTCCTTGGCAACCTTGGAGCCTGAACTGAAAGCCATGGAGGATGAAAAAAGCAGACTAGAAGCTCAACTAGCCGAACTGAATGCCAAAATTCAGTCTTACAGGGCCCATATAATTAATTTGTCGAAGAACATAGAAGCGACTTCACTAAAGATAGCTTCGATCATCAAAGAAGATCAGCAGATCAAAACTAAGTTATCCAAAGATCCGAGTTACAAGATGAAGATCAAAAGTGCTAGATAATGTTAGCGAATCGGGATCGAGGCTATAGAGGCAATCAATCATCTTCCTCAACCAAAGAGACATTGGATTTATAATAAACTTAAGTGTGACATCTTCTTTCCTTTGGTTAACCAAATTTTATGTTTACTTATTTTTATTCATTCAAAGCAATCGGCCCTTTCCTTAAATTACTCGATTAGAATGTAGCCGATTGTCTTCATTCTTCCGATAGCCGAACGAATCCAATTCAAATATTGTGAGGGTATAACCAACAATGTTGGCTCCAACAAACCAAGGAGATATTCAAGCGACGTTCGACTTAACCCATGCCTGGTCCAGCCCAATGAACGGCCCAAATTAAAAGGAAAAAACCTACTCATTCCGTTCGATTCTCGCCCCACAACCCGTGTGAATTCGCCACGATCCTCGCTTCGCTTATAAATAGACCCTTCCGTTAGCCTTCATCGCTATCTTCGCCTCGGCGTTCTCACATCCGTCTCCTCCACTTCCTTCGTTCGATTCATTCCGTAAGAAAACCCTAACCTCCATCAAAGCAAATGACGAATGAAGGGCAACCGTGGGTAAGCGTCCCCGCCGACGGAGAGGTCAAGGAAGCGAGAGCATCGCTACCGCCGTGTCGTGGGTATGATTCGGCTTTTTGCCACCTTTGCAATTTCCTTGTTCATCTCTTAATTTCGATTTTTCCTTCCTCATTCATCGGGATAAGGGTCATCGACTCCACCAATACCATCTCCTTCCTCCAAAGGATGGCAGCTCAACCGAACTCCATCATCCGGCTCCTCCGGGTCTTCCACTCTTCAAGCTCTTACCATTCCAATCCTTGGGGTTCGGCAGAACTAGCGGATGCACACCATCCATACTCTCACGAGGAGGCGCTCAAGTTTCGCCAGAGAGGGACGGCTTCGGGAGGAGCTAGCGACGTCTCCAAGAAGTTCGGCATCGATCAAGCCGAATGGGAGGACCAGCAGAAGCAATTCTACGACGCCATCACCGGTTTGATATCTTCATTTAGTTTTATCATCCCGACTTCCTTTGCTTGTCGACCCATTTCTTCTTTTTTTCGCTTGACTCTTTCCGTGGAGAATGACCGCTTGAGGACGGCGAACAACAAGATTGCCGACAAGGTGAATGCTCGGGGAGACATCCGAGGCACGCCTTGATGTCGTGGACGGCCGCGATTGATCGTGCCGTCATCCAAGGTGTGCACCTCGGCGCCTCTCTCGGATGGCGGCAATGACCTCCCAAACCAATGAGGACTACTCCTCCCAGCCAGGTTGGCTTTGTTGGAGGACGCCTTGGGACGAAGTCGAAGACATCGATGAGCGCGTCGAGGCCTCTGACGATCATCTTCTGCGCCTTGCCGAAATCACAAACCCCAGTCCATCCTCAACAAGTTATTTGAGGAATAGTTTGTATTAGGATGGACTTTTTATAAATAATCTCGTCCTTTGGAAGAATACTTATTTCTTTGATTCTTTTCGGTAAAATTCCACTTACATGTCGCTGAAAAAAATGCTGAAAACAACCCGATTTTGGATAAACATTCTTGTGCTAGAGGCGACATAAACCGCATCGGCTATTTTGTGCTAAAGGCGATATGAACGATATCGGCTATTCTCGATCTTGTATTCGATCTTTTAGGCTAAAGGCGATTTTTTTCTTTGTCGGTTTTTCCGATCTACATTCATGAACCAACCTCAACACTTGGGGTAGTATTTCTTAAGAAATCTTCCATTGATAGCTCTAGTAAACTCCTCCCCAAATAAAGTCTTCAATATGTATGCATTGCGTGTACACTTTCTACTATTCGGAAAGGACCTTCCCAATTTGGAGACCATTTGCAACGCTCTATCCTTTGTTCCAACGGCAATATAGTTTTCCAAACCAAATCTCCTTCTCGCAAATTGCTTCACCTTAACCCTTTTGTTATAATACACGCAACGCGTATTTTATTTTTCTCAATATTTTCCAATGCCTTGAGACGAATCAAATGTAAATCTTTCAATTCATCCATCATCAGATTCTTATAATCTTCTTCTGCCAATTCTTTCTGTAACACAACTCGCCTTGAATCTAACCGTAATTCCCATGGTAGTACAGCATGATGCCCATAAACCAGTTCATAGGGAGACGTTTGAGTGGATCCATGACAAGCCATTCGGTAAGCCCACAGTGCTTCATTAAGAACCAAGTGCCATTTCCTTGGTTTTTCATCAATCTTCTTCGGATAATTTTAATCATAATCTTATTTGATGCTTCGCACGACCATTAGCTTGTGCATAATAAGGAGAAGAATTATACAACTTAATCCCCATACTTTTGGCAAAGTCACGAGAATTGCAAGAAGTAAATTGAGTTCCTTGATCGGTTGTTATAGTCGAGGAATCCCAAATCTATGAACTATATGTTCCTTAACAAAACTGATCATATTCTCTCGACGCGTTACCTTCTTCAAAGGGATAGCCTCAACCCACTTGGTGAAATAATCCGTGGCCAAGAGTACAAATTTGTGTCCCTTACTAGAAGGAGGATTGATCGACCAATTAAATCTATACCCCATCCTCTCGAACGGCCAAGGCTTGATTATAGGATTCATAGCGACGCCGGAACTTTTGAATATTACCGAATTTTTGACAATTGTGACACCCTTTGTAATATTCAAAACAATCTTCCAACATAGTTGGCCAAAAGTAACCAGCTTCTCCTAATTATCCACTTCATCCGATAAGTTTGTTGATGTGCACCACACAATCCTTCGTGAACCTCATACATCACTTTCTTGGCCTCTTCTTGACTTAAGCATTTGAGCAATACTCCATCGATGGACTTGTAATATAACTGATCATCAAGAAACACAAATTTGAGAGCTTTGTACCTGAGTTTTCGGGAAACCTTCTGAGATGGATTTTTCGATAATTGGTAACTTCAGATCTCCAATCACCATCTCTTTGGATCAAGATTTAAAACATCTTCCTCCATAGCAAAAACTTCCCGATTCTCTCGATATCCGAGCGACTTGAGCTAACTTATTTGCTTCTTCATTGTACTCTCTAGGGATATGATGCAAGGTTACTATCAGAAAATTCTTCAAAAGTTCTCTACACTCCTCATAATATTCTCTTAACACATTGTTCTTGCATTCATACTGACCATTCAGTTGATTAATCACCAACTCAGAATCCCCAAAGATTTCAACAGCAACGGCCTTTACTTCTATAAGAAGCTGAAGCCCTCTAAGCAATGCTTCATACTCTGCCTGATTGTTAGTAACATGAAATTCAATAGGAACTGCGTACTCAAAAGCTTTTCCTTGTGGGGAAATCAAAAGAATACCAGCACCACCACCTTTGTTACAAGATGATCCATCGAAGAACAAGGCCCAAGGCACAATGCTTATCGCCTCAACAGAAAGATCCCAATGTTGGGTAATAAAGTCGGCAATAATTTGACCCTTTACCGCCTTTGCCGATTCATACCTTAAATTAAATTCTGACAATGCTAAAATCCATTTGCCAATTCTTCCATTCAAAATCGGCATTGATAACATATGTTTGATTACATCAAAACTAGAAACCACCACGCATTCGGAATTCAACAAATAGTGCCGTGATTTGGTACATGAGTAATATACACACAAGCAAAGTTTTTCTGTAGCCGAATACCTTGTTTCCGGGTCTAGCAGCTTTCGGCTAAGATAAGCTATGACTCTTTCTTTTCCTTCAAACTCTTGCATAAGGGCCGATCCTATCGTTAGGCTATCGGCCGCCACATACAACTTAAAAGGCTTGTCAAGTTGTGGAGGTACCAAAGACAGTGGTGCCTTCATATATTGCTTGATCTCATCAAAAGCCTTTTGTTGTATGTCACCCCATACAAATTTTTGATCCTTCTTGAGCTTTAATAGAGGAGAAAAGGGTAAAACTCTTTCTGATAGATTGGATATGAATCTTCTTACAAAGTTGATTTTGCCTAACAATGATTGTAATTCCGTGAGATTAGTTGGCGGCACAACTTTGTCTATTGCTTCCATGCTCTTTTCCCAACTTCAATTCCTCCTTTATGAACTAAAATCCCAAAAACTCACCAAATTAAACTCCAAAGGCACATTTGTTTGGATTCATCTTCAAGCCATGCTTTCTTGTGCACTCCGAGTCTTTCTTAAATCAGCTAAATGTCTTTCATGATTTCTAGACTTGACTACTACATCATCGATGTAGATTTCTACAATCTTGCCGATCAACTCGTGAAAAATATAATTCATAGCTCTCTGATAAGTTGCACCAGCATTCTTTAACCCAAACGTCATGACTATCCATTCGAACAAACCAATATGACCGGGACATCCGAAAAGTCATTTTTAAATATCTTCTATTGCCATAAAAATTTGGTTATAGCCAAGCATTACCATCCATAAAACTAATGACTTCATAACTTTCTTCACAAGATCTACCAACCAAATCGAATAAGAATCGGCATTGGATAACTATCCATGGGAGTAGCCTTATTAAGATTTCTGAAATCTATGCAAACTCTCATTTTTTCATTTTTCTTGTATACCGGGTACTATATTTGAAATCCACTCTGCATACTTGCATGGCCGAATGAAGTTTGCTTCTATTAATCTTTCAACCTCCTTCTTCACATCGGCCAATACTTCCTCTTTGTATATCTTCCTTGGAGGTTGTTTATAAGGACGAAATCCAGGTTTAATGGGTAATCGATGCTCAACAATGGAACGATCCAATCCAGGCATTTCCGTGTAATCCCAAGCAAAACAATCTTTAAACTCTTTCAATAAATCTATCAACTTTGATTTATATTCTGGATCTAACTTTGCACTAATATACATCAGCCTTGGCTTAGAACCATCACCAACATTAATTTCTTCCAATTTATCAGCCGACATAAAACCACGTCCCAACTTTCCTTTGTTGCCATCGACGGGATTTCCCATTAAAAATTGCTATGAGAGCCGACTGCTTGGATCGGCTGTTGGCCCTCGCTGAAAACATTTACAGGACCTTCCTTCCACACTTTTCCAGAGAAACAATCGATGCCCTCATATTCCCAATAGGTAGATTCTGTGGCAGCAACACTTACCGAATTATCAGCATGTACAACTTCAACATCATCTCCAATCCATTGAATGAGAATTTGATGCATAGTTGAAGGAATGCAACAATTAGCATGGATCCAATCTCTGCCCAAGAGTAGACTATATGCCCCCTTACCGTCAATGACAAAAAAGGTAGTAATCAGAGTTTTCGATCCAATGGTCAGCTCGACATGGATAGCACCTCGGGTATCGGAAGGATTGCCAGCAAAGTCCCTAAGCACCATGTCAGTTTTCAACAATTCTTCATTAGTCATCCCAAGTTTCCTGAAGGTAGTATAAGGCATGATATTGATAGCAGCCCCTCCATCCACAAACATCTTGGTCAAAGGCTTGCCATTGACATATCCTTTTAAATAGAGTGGTCTCAAGTGACGATTCTTGATTGGTTTGTCAAAAACAAATGCTGCTGCTGCGTTAATCTGAAATGAGCCATCAAATCCTCGACATTCACTTTCATCAAAATCGAGTACACCTCTTCTTGGACATCTTGGCTTTCGGAGCTATAAACTCGATGGGAGGAAGAAAGCCATGCAAGCATTAGCCAAGGACCACATCCATCGTGTTTCTTTTAGGGCCGCCATATTTGCTTTGTTTCGGTAACTTCTTGTTCCAACTCCCTATTCCTCAACCGTTGCACTCTTCTTTTTCGACTTTTCCTCGGGCCCGGAGGACACCACTCGTCCTTTTTGCCATACGTATCTATAGAAGTCATCTTCATCATGCATTCTATCATGAATCCAACCTTGACTCGCAACTCTTTTCCTTTCTTTGATTCTCAAAACCATCTATTTTTAAGCGCCGATCATCTTCGTGAACCTTCGTTCCAAGTCTTTCATAGACGGACGGCGGTTGATTCGAGATTGCCTATACTCGAGTAATCGAGCACTACACTGGGACAATTATTTCTTGCGAGCAACCTCAAGCCTTCATTCCAACAATGCCTAAAGAACGAACAACCCCAATGAGAAATCGCTCCTGCTCATCATGTATTCTTCTTGCTCCCTTCGTATACTTCTTCCTCATACCTTCGGCATTCTTCCATAAACCATTGCTTCTTCATGATTCCTTCTCTTGTTCCCTCTCGCCACTTGTTTAGCAAAATACGTGATGTAACTCTAGGTTTGGAAGTTTGACCTTTCTCGGTTCGGCTATTCTCGAAACCGAACTCGTTCTTCGCAGCTCTCTCTTCGGTGACTTGCCGATCCGGGTCAATGACAGACCACTCTCCTTTGCCCTATCGAAGTCAACACCTTCACCTTGCCCTTACCCTTGAGATCATTGGCGAGACCATATTCACAGAGAAAGAAATCATATTTTGTGGAAAAGGTCGATCATCAATTTTCATCTTACCATCAAACCTCAAATGTCCCTCTTGGATAGCTTTACGGATTCGTATTCTGAACACTCGGCAATCATTAATAGAATGAGAATTAGTGTTATGGAAACCACAATACTTTTTGTCTTTCACTCCTTCAGGACGTAGCATAGGATGTCCTTCTGGCAGCTTGATGCGTCCTTCCTTTATCAACAATGCAAAAAGTCTGTCTGCCTTAGTAACATCAAAATCATAGGTTCCCTTTTGTTGTTTCAACCAGCGTTGACTAACTTGAGTGGGTTCCTTTGCCCAATTTAACTCAGCTGCAGCTATCTCATCTTCATCAATATACTCAGTCGCTTCATCCAGAAAGCCTTGATACACCTCATTAGTGGCATTGTTCTTCTGAAAGCGATTATCTCTCCTGAATCCTTGGGCTTGATTACTCATAGCTCGCTAAACGTCAGTGTTGGCCGAGATCATCAAACTCTAAACCGAACAACTTCTCCCTGATATTCGGCAACATTCCTGCTATAGCTATTCCAGGTAGTTGATCATCTGGTAAATTTAGAGAATAACACATATTCTTGGTCTCCCTAAATCTGCGAAGATACTCCAATGGTGTCTCATTTGTTCTCATCCTCAGACTCATGAGATCAACCAACTTCTTCTCATTGGTACCCGTATAGAAATATGAATGAAACTTCTGCTCTAGTTCTGCCCACGTACCAATGGAATGAGCTGGTAGAGACGTGAACCATGTGAAAGCTGGTCCTGTAAGAGACAAAGGAAAATATCGAATCCTCCAAGCTTCATCTGAAGCAGCTTCTCCGAGCTGCATTAAGTACCGACTGACGTGCTCTATGGTACTAGTATCATCTTGACCAGAAAACTTGGTCAAATCTGTTGGAGGCTTCACCCTTGGAGGCAATGCCACTCTGTTGTACCATTCTGGATAAGGAGACTTGTATGAATAGGATTGATTCTTTGGCTTCAAGCCGAACTGATTTTGCATCATATCAGCCATCCTGTGCATCAAAACATCAATGCCTGGATCCTGATTTCCTTGTACTTGCACTCCAGAAGGCAATCCTGAAACACTTCTATACCCTGGATTTGGCACAGCATTGATAGCAATCGTAATCGATAAATTCTTGATATCCATCTCCATACATATTCTTCTCGCAATCTGCTTTGATGTTTGGAGAAACTCTATAAGTCAAGGTGGCACTTCTCCTATGGTACCAAATGTCACCGCCATAGGTGGGATGTGATTGCTTTTCAGGTGAGTCAATCCACCTATATTTGAAGGCGGCGCTACTTCTTTTCTAACAGCTTCTCTTGATGCTTTGGAACATTGAAAGCGTCGCCCACCGAGTGGTCCAACATTTTCTTCAAGTATTTATCAACCATTGGGCCAAAAAAGTACGATCATGATTGCCCGAAAGGTATTCGTAAAAAGTCGTGTGATGATTTGTCATGGTCTCCCATGGCTTTATAAACCAGGCTGCCATCTTCTCGAGCATCCTCCTCTTGATGTAATCAGTTTGATGCGGAAGAAGAACCCTTCACATTGACCGCTTTTGAAATACTTTATTGCTCTTGTTTTTTGAAAAGACATCAAGCATTTCCGTTGGTATTGCTCACATGCTTGTAGCACTAAATCCTTGTAATTATCTCGCAATTCGCCATGCTTACATCCGAACATGATCATTGTTGATCTCGGATGCCATCTTGAACTAGCAGATTGTCCCACCGGCGCAAGCAAAAAGTGTGTTGACACAAAATGTGACGCCTTGTGCCTCACACACGACAGTTTAAAAGCGTAGCTTCAATCGGGTTCCCGGGTGCTTCGTTATCCTGAAGCGCTGCGGTCGGTTTGACTGAAAAAAAAAACTAACAAGGGACAAAACAATTAAATGTCAAACCGGAACATGTCGGGTAATACCAGAGATAGTTCCACATATACGACCTCGAAGCCACTTACAACGACATACAGCCTATAGAGAGTCATGCGCCAATGAGTTCATAAACCGTTCAGCTAATAGTAAGATGAATGCACGTGGAGACCTGATTGCCGAATATACGTGCATGGGAAGACATGTTTGAACAAGTGAAATTAATTATGAGTTAATGCATAACCAAGCTCGGCAGTTCAAATTAATTGGGGTCCATGAAGAAGGAACGTGCAAATAAAAAAAAACGATTAAACTAATCTAAAACATGCATCCGCCATACGACACTGGTTTTATTAAAGCTTAAACATGATTAACATGCATGAACCATGATGACATGTGACAATCTAGATTAAAATAATTCAGCCATTATATGCACACTATCCGGTTGCAAAGGTATTATGAAAAAGCAATGATCGTTGAAGCTAGCTAATAAAACCACAAGAGAAAAAAAAAGGCCGAACAATATCAATCTAGATTGGGCGTAAGTATGTTACAAATATATATAAAATGTTCCGTAACATGCAACACCGGATAACTTAATGAATCTATTTAGATTTGCCATATCTAAAAGAGCCGATAACTATCTTGCTTTCACTAAGCATATTGAGCAAACGCCTGCCGCACGGTACCTACTCATAAACAAAGCATAAGCAAAGACTTCTTGATTGTCAAACAAAGATCCGCCGCACGACTATTGAAAACAAACAAGACTACTTGCATCACGTCTAAATCCACCGCATGATACTAAACATGATAACAAGGTTGTCGGAACTTACGGAGGTCGACGGATCGATGACTCCTCTCGAAGAACTCGACGACACGACAAAAGGACTCGAAAGTTGGCACGGGGCCGGTTGTATTGATTTTGTTGTGAACTCCTATTACAATGGTCGAGGGTCAATATTTATACCCTAGACAAAACACGAGTCCTAGAGGACTACGATTTACAAAGGAACCTTTAAATAAACTTGGAAACTCACGATTCCTTACCCTAAACTTTTAGAGTCATTTACTATTACAACTTTCACCTTTTCGATCGGCCTTGCTCGCCATCTTCTTACTTTTTTTCTGAATGGAATCACCGCCTTCTGGAGTAACCGACCGCAATGCATTTAGCCGACCGCTTGCTTTGTTTGCCGAATACCCTTCTTCCCGCATGTGGGTCTACCTGTCATCTTCCAGAATCGACCAAAATCCAGTGTTAACAGCTTCCTTGCACAAACCCTCCATGGGCAGCGTTTCTTGTCACACACAACTGTGAAACGACGCTCTGCATATGAATGCAAGACCTTGTAAGGTCTCTTTCGTATCACTACAAACGCCTACAACCACCTCTTCAATGTAGGGAGGTCCTTGAATACCCTACCCTTCTCAATTACCATGTTAGGGCTAGCCTTAGGAGCTTCTAGCAGCTCATCATCATGTCCTTCTACACACGCCTAATCAGAATGAGCAAGATCGCTGAACTCGTGAACTCTTGGATCACAACGGTCGGGAAAGATACGCCTCAGCATCTCAACGTCACCCTCCATCAGCTCTCCAACAGGACGATCATCATCAGAATCAAGAGCCCTTGCCATCTCATATGGCTCCGAATCATTCATAATTTCAACACTATTGGAGGCACGGAATCCATCTCCACACTGCACTTGTGAAGCAATAGGGGGCACATCCACATTGTCAGGAATGTCTCCTGCAACATAAGTAGAAAAATGAGGAAAGAATGAAAAATGGATGTAAGAAAGAGGGTGAGCTCCTAATAACGATGCGGATAAGACACTTACTCGGATGATTCTGTGTCAAAGGGATCTCATGAGGAGGATCTGCCATAACATCATGAGTCTGACAAGCATCTCCAA
Organism: Miscanthus lutarioriparius; assembly: GCA_904845875.1. NCBI lineage: Eukaryota > Viridiplantae > Streptophyta > Magnoliopsida > Poales > Poaceae > Miscanthus > Miscanthus lutarioriparius. The sequence continues at coordinate 137,634,635 of CAJGYO010000007.1, read as the reverse complement.
CTAGCTCATTGAAGGCGATTGAGCATTGGGAACCAGAGGTGCAACCTCCACATCCATATCGGGTTCTTGGATGGGAGGGTCGAGTGTGCCTCTTTGATCTATTGGCGGGACAAACCCATGAGGATGGGATCAACTAACACCCGACGCACAACCACGTCCAAACTTTGAACCCGGGTTCTTCATAGCCGATCTCACATAGTTCTCCCACTGATCTGCACACCCAATTGGGATCATCTTCCTAAGGATGTTAGGAGGGGACCTAGGTGAAGTACACCCTCAACTGTGATGCCATCATCATCAAGGCAATGTAGCTCCTCCCGAGCCCTTACAATCAACTCACTAAATGAAGGCTTCTCATTGAATAACACACATACGCTTTGTATGTCAATAAACTCAACATATCCATATCGATCTCTTTCCACGGTGCCTCATGATATATGCTCTCACTAGGTTGTCCATATAGTTCATACACATAACGAAGCACATTTTCTTTAGTCCAATATAAATGAAACATACTAAGTACAAGGTCTCTAGTACGTAATAACTAACTAAATAAATAGATACTATCAATTCACTACTAACTACTAAGTACTACTAACTAACTATGTCAAGTAACTATCTAACTATATAACTAACTATATAAATATTTAACTATCTATTTTACTAACTATATAACTATGTAACTAACTATATATCTAACTATGTAAAGTATCCATGAATCAACCTATCAATCTAAATATCTTTCTACCTATCTAAATCACTACCACACTAACTAACTAATAACCATTGTTAAATAAGAACAAAATTAAAAAACTAATGTACCTCGAGTGCAGGGGAGGCGCAACCGGTCGATAGGAGGCAAAGACAGCCAATGGGGAAGCTACAGTGCGCCCACGTGTGCTTGTGCCCGGCTACCGGTAAACGGCCCTCGCTGCCCCTGTGGAGCGGGCAAAGGGCTAGCCTTAGGAGCTTCTAGCAGCTCATCATCATGTCCTTCTACACATGCCTAATCAGAATGAGCAAGATCGCTGAACTCGTGAACTCTTGGATCACAACGGTCGGGAAAGATACGCCTCAGCATCTCAACGTCACCCTCCATCAGCTCTCCAACAGGACGATCATCATCAGAATCAAGAGCCCTTGCCATCTCATATGGCTCCGAATCATTCATAATTTCAACACTATTGGAGGCACGGAATCCATCTCCACACTGCACTTGTGAAGCAATAGGGGGCACATCCACATTGTCAGGAATGTCTCCTGCAACATAAGTAGAAAAATGAGGAAAGAATGAAAAATGGATGTAAGAAAGGGGGTGAGCTCCTAATAACGATGCGGATAAAACACTTACTTGGATGATTCTATGTCAAAGGGATCTCATGAGGAGGATCTGCCATAACATCATGAGTCTGACAAGCATCTCCAACTAGCTCATTGGGGGCAGATTGAGCATTGGGAACCGTAGGTGCAACCTCCACATCCATATCAGGTTCTTGGATGGGAGGGTCAGAGTGTGCCTGCTGATCTATTGGCGGGACAAACCCATGAGGGATGGGATCAACTAACACCCGACGCACAACCACGTCCAAACTTTGGAACTGGTTCTTCATAGCCGATCTCACATAGTTCTCCCACTGATCTACACACCCAATTGGGATCATCTTCCTAAGGATGTTAGGAGGGGACCTAGGTGAAGTACACCCTCAACTGTGATGCCATCATCATCAAGGCAATGTAGCTCCTCCCGAGCCCTTACAATCAACTCACTAAATGAAGGCTTCTCATTGAATAACACACGCACACTTTGTATGTCAATAAACTCAACATATCCATATCGATCTCTTTCCACGGTGCCTCATGATATATGCTCTCACTAGGTTGTCCATATAGTTCATACACATAACGAAGCACATTTTCTTTAGTCCAATATAAATGAAACATACTAAGTACAAGGTCTCTAGTATGTAATAACTAACTAAATAAATAGATACTATCAATTCACTACTAACTACTAAGTACTACTAACTAACTATGTCAAGTAACTATCTAACTATATAACTAACTATATAAATATTTAACTATCTATTTTACTAACTATATAACTATGTAACTAACTATATATCTAACTATGTAAAGTATCCATGAATCAACCTATCAATCTAAATATCTTTCTACCTATCTAAATCACTACCACACTAACTAACTAATAACCATTGTTAAATAAGAACAAAATTAAAAAACTAATGTACCTCGAGTGCAGGGGAGGCGCAACCGGTCGATAGGAGGCAAAGACAGCCAATGGGGAAGCTACAGTGCGCCCACGTGTGCTTGTGCCCGGCTACCGGTAAACGGCCCTCGCTGCCCCTGTGGAGCGGGCAAAGGGCTAGCCTTAGGAGCTTCTAGCAGCTCATCATCATGTCCTTCTACACATGCCTAATCAGAATGAGCAAGATCGCTGAACTCGTGAACTCTTGGATCACAACGGTCGGGAAAGATACGCCTCAGCATCTCAACGTCACCCTCCATCAGCTCTCCAACAGGACGATCATCATCAGAATCAAGAGCCCTTGCCATCTCATATGGCTCCGAATCATTCATAATTTCAACACTATTGGAGGCACGGAATCCATCTCCACACTGCACTTGTGAAGCAATAGGGGGCACATCCACATTGTCAGGAATGTCTCCTGCAACATAAGTAGAAAAATGAGGAAAGAATGAAAAATGGATGTAAGAAAGGGGGGTGAGCTCCTAATAACGATGCGGATAAAACACTTACTTGGATGATTCTATGTCAAAGGGATCTCATGAGGAGGATCTGCCATAACATCATGAGTCTGACAAGCATCTCCAACTAGCTCATTGGGGGCAGATTGAGCATTGGGAACCGTAGGTGCAACCTCCACATCCATATCAGGTTCTTGGATGGGAGGGTCAGAGTGTGCCTGCTGATCTATTGGCGGGACAAACCCATGAGGGATGGGATCAACTAACACCCGACGCACAACCACGTCCAAACTTTGGAACTGGTTCTTCATAGCCGATCTCACATAGTTCTCCCACTGATCGACACACACACCCAATTGGGATCATCTTCCTAAGGATGTTAGGAGGGGACCTAGGTGAAGTACACCCTCAACTGTGATGCCATCATCATCAAGGCAATGTAGCTCCTCCCGAGCCCTTACAATCAACTCACTAAATGAAGGCTTCTCATTGAATAACACACGCACACTTTGTATGTCAATAAACTCAACATATCCATATCGATCTCTTTCCACGGTGCCTCATGATATATGCTCTCACTAGGTTGTCCATATAGTTCATACACATAACGAAGCACATTTTCTTTAGTCCAATATAAATGAAACATACTAAGTACAAGGTCTCTAGTACGTAATAACTAACTAAATAAATAGATACTATCAATTCACTACTAACTACTAAGTACTACTAACTAACTATGTCAAGTAACTATCTAACTATATAACTAACTATATAAATATTTAACTATCTATTTTACTAACTATATAACTATGTAACTAACTATATATCTAACTATGTAAAGTATCCATGAATCAACCTATCAATCTAAATATCTTTCTACCTATCTAAATCACTACCACACTAACTAACTAATAACCATTGTTAAATAAGAACAAAATTAAAAAACTAATGTACCTCGAGTGCAGGGGAGGCGCAACCGGTCGATAGGAGGCAAAGATAGCCAATGGGGAAGCTATAGTGCGCCCACGTGTGCTTGTGCCCGGCAACCGGAGCGGCCAAGCGGGCGGGGGCGAGCGGCCATAGCAGGCCTGCAACCGGCACACCGCTACCGGTAAACGGCCCTCGCTGCCCCTGTGGAGCGGGCAAGGGAGGGTGGCGCAGCAGGGGCCGGCGCGGTTGCGGCCGTTCGGGTTTGATGACGAGGAGGACGGCGCAACAATCTTTTTGGGCGGGCGCTGGTGGTCGGCGTGCATGCGGCGGGCGCAGCGGCGCTTGGGCCGGTGGCAGTCTTGTGAGGTGGGAAGGACGACGATGACGATGGCGGCGTCGGGCGACAGAGACAGAGAGAGAGAGAGGGGTGAGGGAGAACGGGAAAGGAAGAGAGGAGAGGAAGGAAGAGAGAAAGAAAATGAACCCACCTGTAAGGCAGGATCGGCGCCAAGATCTTTGGCGCCGAGCTCGGCGTCGAGATCTATGGCGTCGTACTGCCTGCCAGGTCACCGCCACGTTTGCGTCGACGCCTACGTGGCCCCGAAACCTAGGCGCCAAATATGCCGGCGCCGAGACGTGTTAGATCGGCGTCAATTACTCTGACGCCGAGATAAGGGTCTAGATTTTGAAAGCATACTTCTAGGGACATATTTATGACAAACTTTCAAAAAAGGGCTAAAAAACAAAAAATCAGGTGATGCAGCGGCACCCGCTCATGCCGAGGGACCAAAACACAGCAGGTCTGGCCCTATTCGCTTGAACTAATTTCCTGTCGGTTTTAGCTTATTTCAGCTTATTCTTCCTCGCGTAACATTGTTAAAACCAGCCGAAAAACGTACCAGCCGATTTGTCCTTAGCTACATTCCTAATTAAGGATGACTTTGTTCCACTAATCTTCAGACCAAAATGTTCCAAATAATATATTCTTTATAATCTGTGTAATCTTAAAAAAAAGGCAAATGCCTATTATTGTGCCTTCAAAAGGAATACTGTCTATTTTGTGGATCATGGGCAACTACACAGAACAGGTTAACCTTAGGGTCATGATCATAGAGAAATGACAATGCTGAGGCGTCTTTCATGCCACCGCTGTATCGTGAAACGCGAGTGTCAGCAACACCACACCACCCCTCAAATATGTGCAGTGCTTTTAGAGATTGTTCTGCAGCCTGGAGAAAAGAAATAGAAAGAAAGCTTTGAGCGGTTGAGCCTTTTACTCCTTGCTAGTTGCAACGCTAGGACAACTATTTAGCAGAGGAAATGGAAGTACTCCTATATCAGACTCATGAAAACAGTGTGAAAATAAAATAGCAGAGGACTCTGTATCCATGCAGTACCTAGCTCATGCTGCACCGTTCAATCTCTCTAGTCTGCCATAGAACATCAGATGCTCTCGGCCAGTTAGTGTTTCCCACAGTAAGCTGCATGGAGAATATAAAAAGTAGTAGTGATCACAAGTAAAAAAACATTCCAAATTAGATCGTAAGACAAGAATATAGTTCCAAATCTTGTAAAGGATTTTCTCTCATTTTGAAAAAAAGTGGGGAGAATAGTGTGTGAAGAGCTGTAATTATTCAAATTCTGGACAAACACCTATTCTTGTATAAATCTCGCCCATGTCCTTTTGTATGTCCATTCTATCCATATAAGCCATACCAGATGTAGGTTTAGTAAATCCAGTTAGGGCTGAAAACGGTCGGAAACGATTGATAGGAGGCCAAATCACTTTCATTTTCACAATATTTTCTCGAAAATGAAATTGATACGATATTGGCGGAAACGAATACGGTGTCGATATTCCGATAATTGCGGAAACGAAACTATTTGTTCGAAAGTGCATTGACAACTATCGAAAATCATCGTAGCGGTATCTGAAATACGATAAACACGTCAATCTGCAGCGCATGACAATAGCTATATAGCTTAGCACATAGTTATACTTGATACAAAAGAACCAGAAGATAAGCCCAAAACCACAAGTTCTGACGTCCTGGACTTAAGAGTTAGATCTCACGAGCACACAAGCTGACAGCCACATAGACATATTAGCCACTCACAAACTTACGTACCAGTATATCGTAACCGAACCAAGTTCTTAGTTCGATACTTGGACTTAAAAAAGGATAGAAACGAGAAATAATGCAAGAGACATGATTCTTGCGTGGGGATAAGGGTGGCAAGGGGAGCGCTCAACACTCAGCAGGCTAGGCCTAGTCTATGGTTCAGGAAGAGGCAGGGATGGCGCTGTGGGCTTGTGGCCTGCCTGGGATACGGTAATTATCGACGATAGAATACTGGCCAATTACGGTATTTTTTGAAATCAGTCGGAAGTGAGGCAAATCATTTTCGTTTTCATTACCGTATAGTTTTTACCATTCTCATTTTCGTTTCCTCGGTTACCGTCACCGCTTCCATTTAGGAGCAAAAGTCGGTAATTTTTCAAAAATGATTCCCGGTAAACGGAAATTATCGTTACCGTTTTCAGTCCTAAATCCAGTAAGATGTTGTCAGGTTAAGAAAATTTGGTAATGTAAAGTGGCAATAAAAAATCAATCCTATTTGCACATGAACAAAAGCTAAAAATAGACCTATGCAAAAAAAGGGTGCAAAATCATGGGTTATAAATAAATTCCTACATGAACCTCTGAAATTGATGCCCCCTTGTTTAAACAAATGTATGGCTGCACTCTTAAAATTGTTCAAAATTTATTGAAAAAGGGAAATTTGAATTTCATTTTCCTTCCAAGAGATTAAAATAATAATACTGTAGATAGCAAACATAACATTAACATGCTACTTCTGAAGGTCAATAAAAGGCTCAACAAATTTACTATACAAAATATGATGTACACAACACGCCAATGAGAGAGGTTTTCCAGCACCATTTACGACAAGAAGTCCAAAACATTGCCCTTGATGGATAGAAAGTGAGAAGCCTTTGACAGTAAATTTCTCAGCATTTACATCTTTTGGAGGGTAAACTTTCCTAATGTTGCCAACTATGACCGAATAACTACAATCTGGTGGTTGCAGCCCTCCCTCCCTCCCTCAAGAAAAAAAGGGGACACCACATCATAATGCAACAGATTTAGTGAAAAGACATTCATGCAGGAGTAATTTCAAACAATACAATCAGTAACAAAATTTAGTTTACATAATCTCACACTATATACAGCATCCAAGCTTGAATGTGTGTATCTGCTGGGGAGGGGGACTAAAGTATTAAATAGATCAAGTTAAGCATAACATTAAAATGCATATTGTTATGTGTTGAGGATTACTGGAGGGATTAAAAGAACCATTGGAGCTCTTGCTAGTGTCTTTGTTGATAGATTGTATCTTTTTTATATATAAGGGATTACTTCACCCCTATGGAACTAATGAATTGAGATTAAAATACTCTTAAAAGACCATATCTAAAAGACAAAAGAGAAAAAAAAACTTTCAAATGATCAAACCTAATACCTGGTCACTTATGGGCACACAACTGCGTCTTATGGATGTGGGTGAACCCTGAACAGTATCTGCAGCTGCTCTTCTAAGCCCTATGGCCCACATAACAGAACACATGCAGATAGAAAGATCTGGGCTGCGCCTCTCTCAAAATATATGTCCTGTTTATTTCAATTGAAGCTTGAAACTCTCGAGGCTGTGTGGACAGCTTGTTAAGGGTCTGATGGCTCCTGTCTGGGCGAGAAGCTATGGACAACTTTCTAATTCCATTTTGGAGGCAACCAAATTCATCCGAATGCGATGTCAACAAAAGCGTAGCCCAGTCAAGTACCATTGTGATTAGCAGGACTAAAATTCCATTTTCAGGATCACTCAAGTCTCCCAATTGTCCACTAAAGAAGTTGGGCTCAGACTTGAGGCAATCCTTGCAAGTTAATAAATAAACTTGTAAGGATGCCATCACATCAAAAGTTCTTTCTCAGAAGGGAGGCAGCAAGATAGAAGCTGAAAGAAATATACCACTAATTGAACATTTAATAACACTTAAGTCAGTTACCAATAGCAAAATGCTAGAACATCAGATTTCAAAACGACTGGCCATGGGGATGAAAAACAAAGCTTGCAACAGGTTCCTAATGGTACTTCCCAGAACAAGTGTCAGCTCTCTCTATTTTCGCCTGTCATCTTATATAGCTGTTCCCATTGGTTTTCTCCAGCACGGCTCGAAGCAAAAGCAGCAGCAAGCCCTGGAAAGCTCTCCTCGTAAGGATGCACGTATCGTCGCCGAAATATATCATCGCTTATAGAGGCAACAGAAAAGAAGGTAGGCTTGTCATTGAACAGCCCCTTTGCCCTGAGAAAATTCATCAGACAGTTCCGTGGCAGCAACCGACGTTCAATGCTATAATTTATCAGCGTTGGCCTTTGTGCGATGTATGGTACCTCCAATCCAACAACCCCGATCAAGAATTCCATGCTTCTTCGAACCCTTTCCTCGGTGAAACCCAATATATTCGGGCCCCCCTTCACCGCTGATACTATATGATCCTTTGACCATCCGAAGCTTCTCAAACAGCTGTATACTCTTGGTTATCCTCTCACTGCCAAGGATTGCAAATGTACAAAGCCCGAGGAAGAACGATTGCGAGCCCTGCTGGATTCTAAACTCATGAAGGCAAGCCAAAGCTTCCTGCAGGTTCTTAGGGTCCGCGGTGAGCACCCGGGACATGAAGCTGTTGGGGATATCAGAAACACTTTACCACATTTCTGAAGGAGCGCCAAGTTGGGCTTGCACACCTTCTCAATGCTTTGGCTGAGGAGAGCGGCGTTAATTCTGAGCGCCTGCATGAGCTCGTCGAGGGAGCCAAAGACCGAGATCCAAAACTCAAGATTGAGGCGAAGCGAGCCGTGGCGGAATTGGTTCATGCCAACGATGAGGAGGCGGATGTTCTCTGGACGTGACAGCCCGAGGTCGGTGAGCTCGGCGACGCGGGAGGTGAGGGTTCTCTCCACGTCGGAGCAGAGGACTTTGGGGTCTCTGGTGACGGCGGCGGTGACCTCGGCGCTGGAGAGGCCGAGATTGGAGAGGAAGGCGACGACCGCGTCGGGCCTCGAGGCGTCCTTCAGATGGGGGACACTCTTCGACGCCTTCAGGGCCTGGGCTCGGGTGAGGCCGCAGGTGGCGACGAGGTAGTCCTCGACGGCGAACGGGGTTGCAGCGACGCATTTGGTGGCGGAGAGGAGGCGGTGGGGATAGAAGAGAGGGGAGATGTGGGGGCAAGGGCCGCGGGTTCGTGTCCGGGTGAGGAGGAGATCATGCGCTTCCGGAGGTGGATCGTGGCGCTCCGGCGCGGCGTGCCGGCGTGAGGGTTACCGGTGTCCGGCGGATGGAGAGCTGGACTTCGGTCTCCTCTCTTCCACTGTGTGTCATGTCAAAGGCCGAAGGTGGCTTTCAGTCGAGCCGCATAGAATAGGCCCAAATCTGCATGTGCTCAGAGCCGACAAGATTAGCAAAGCCCAGGCCCAGCACATATACCTTCGGTCTCCTCTCTTCCACTGTGTCCCAAAAGCTTGAAACCCTCCCGGCGGCGGCGGCGTGTACCGCCAGCGGAAGCTCCCGGCGCTCTCATCCGGTGAAAGAAAAGAGGGAAAAGAGACAGGAGCCGGCTCAAATGGACAGCGGAAGCGATTCCGACGGCGCCCCAGAGGAGCTCACCGCCGTCCAGGTACGTCTAGTCCTCTCCCCTCGAGGACCCGAGAGTTACGATTTGCTTGTGTATTCCGCTCAAGCAGACGATGGATATATGCGCAGATAGTCCCGTAAGAGGATTATACAGCTCTGTGCCGTCGATTTGGTTGGTCGAGTACTTTTTTTTTTGGTTGGATTAGGGTTGTTAGCTAGCCTTGCCGGTCATCCTGTTTGTTCTTCACACTTCAAGATCCATGTTGATATATGTAGAAAATACTGAGTGCTGTGCCTTGTTATTGTCTTTTAGGGTGTTGAGAAGCACGAAGAGATCAGTAAAGTTGAGAAGGACAGTGCTATCAGGTGTGTTTCTTATGCTTACTTTACAGCTGATGACTGGATGGACCTTCTGCTGCCCAATGTGCTACTTTGATCTGTTCTTGTTTCTGTAGACTGTACGCGAGTAGATGCCACTTGATGCTTGCTATGGAGACTAGTTCTGCTTGTCTTCGTGGACTATGCTAGATTCCTTAGTGGTTCTCTTGGTTTCAGTAGATGCAAGTGCCATTACAAATTTTGTTTTGGACGGTAACCTAATGTAGTTGAGATGCTCAATAATCAGGGAAAAGTAACTCCTTGTACATATTTGTTAGTAATGTTTATGCCTAAATGTAGAGCTTTTAACGTTTACAGTTTCTTTGTTTTAGATGTTTATATAGTTTTGTGTATTACTCATGGTGTGTTCCTTGGCCATCCAATCCAATGGTATAACTGTTATTGATTTGTGGGTAACCTTTTTGTGTAACTCATATGGATTACCTATCCGAATCTTGTTTTCTTGAGGTCATCAAGGTGCTATGACTTTTTTTATTATCTGTTTTTTGTATCGTGGAGATAATTATGTCATATGGGCATGTGGGATGTGTCCTTGCAGAGCAACACGGGAAGGAAAGGAGCGGAGGAAACGTTGGGCCCAACGAAGAGCATCCTCTAAACCAGATAAGAAGGCGCCGAAGGAAGTAGAAGATGAAGATACCAAACAAAGTGAGGAGAATGAGGAGACAAATACAATGCCTGGAATGCTCCCCACTAGTGTAATTGAAATTCTAGCAGCTCGTGAGAAGTATGTGCACTTCTCTTGCTCAATCAATTTTTATTAAAATCTTTGTTTTTGACTTCAACTTCATTGGTTACTTTGTCTTCATCTCGCACTCTCAGGCAAACTTTCGCATCAGATTCTGAGGAAGAAAATGTAAAGCAGAAGGTTCAGAAAAGGAAGAAGAGAATGAAAACTGATGGGTATGTTTAATGTTCCTGTCGTCAAATATAAAGTTTCTGAAATGATACTTATGCCAGTGGTCGCTGTGTTTATCAGGCCTGAAACTATTCTGCTGAAAGATGTCCGGTCAACGCAACACGTGAAGAATGCCCTTGATTTCTTGGAGCAAAGGAGAAATCGGGTTCCAAGATCAAATGCAGTTTTGAAGAATGCCAGTAAGGCTTTGCGTCTCCTGTCTTCAAAAGGCAATTTTCTAAGTTAAGCATGTGGTAGAATAGCACATTTTCTGAATCTGTGTTTAGACCATCATCTCAACAGCAGATATGGTCAAGAGACTTTGGACCGATGTTGTTTGAATGGAATCAATCTGGCATGTGAGATGTGATGATTAGCACACATGTGAATTTTAGTTATCTATTTTTATGGATTTGTGCTGCAAATTTCTAAAGAAAATTCTGAAAGATTTTCAAATTTCGATAGCAATGTAACACTTCTTTTATCAGACTATCAGACGGTTGTTGTATTGAGTTATTGTATACTTTTGCTATTACCGTTCGTCTGGAAATGTTTTACTGGTGCATTTCTTTTAGCATGCTGATAGCACTTCTTCGGTTTTTATTTTATTTTATTTTTTTAAAAGGATAGCACTCCTAATTATTATATTCTTCCGCAACAGTACGTTTGTTGTGTTTGTAGAAGGACGTGTCAAAGAGGATTTCTTTAAAGACCTGTTTGGATGGGCTAGGACAAACAACTAGTCTAAGTGGACTAGTGAACTAATAATTACTCCACCTGTTTGGATACTTAGGGACTAAAAATTAGTAACTAGTTGTTAGTTCTGTGGATCCAAACAGGGCCTAAAGTATTCAAAAAAGGTTGTATGTGTTACGAAGGTATTGTGGTTGATCAGAACAATGTAGAGCTCCAACATTAAAAACGAAATATAATAAAATAAATAAGATTAGGACAATAGATCAGAGGAATGATTCCGTATGAACTCAAGCATGAGGGTGTTCAAAAAATAAGGATGCATATGTAATATGTTGCCAGTCTCAGTTTATCTGATACAAAGGAGGTTACAACATAAGACGTGGCTCAACATTCTGTCACAAAAGGCTCTTTTTTATTTTTGAGATTCTGTCACAAAAAGGCTCTAGATATATAGATTTTCGGCATGTTCGCTGGTTGGTATCTAGGCTGGCTGATGCTGGTTTTTTGTGAGAGGAAAACACTGTTGGCTGGTAGAAAAAGTCTAGTTAAAACCAATAAGCGAACATGGTGTTTGTAGTTTGGAGACCTAGGTAAGAATGATTTATGATAGTTTAGAAATCGTGGCGTAACTTGCTCTCTTTTTTCTAGGGTGCGGGATGCGCTTACAGGGTGGTTCTTCCACAAAGATATAGACCACAGTACCACCCATCTTTAGTCTTGCTTTTTTTTTGCGAATTACACAAGTACAAACGCATGAATACACGTATGCAAACCTTACTCTATGAGTACCTCCGAAAGACTGTGTCGGCACATCTCGAGATTGATGAAGACACCACAGGTGCCTCGCTGTCGACGGAAATGTCGACTACCACTGAAAACATAACGTCGTTAAATCCTAAAATAAAGTCAGGAAAATGTGAGCACCCGTGTCAAGTCGAGAACTTGATCCTGGGTGGACATGTTCCACCATAAGGAACCTAACCAACTTAGGTAGTCTCAGTTTGCATCTTTAGTCTATCGTTAATGCTATGGTGAAGGCGTCCGTCTGGGCGTGTCCGTCAACAAGGCAACATGTTGCCCCTCCATCACTGCCTAGCGACCTTTTCTAAAAAAAACGCATTCGATAGCGTGCGGCTTCACCGCGCCGTCCTCCTCCCTTGCCACCACGAGCCGTGGGGGCGCCCCCATCCCCCGTCGCGGCGCCTTCCTCCCAATAACGCGGTCTTCCTCCCAATCCACGCCACGCCAGCTGCAGGTGCTCGCCCTACCATCGTGCTCACCAGGGTGCTCATGCCTCGCCTCAGAAGCGGTGCTTGCCCAGCCACGAAAGGTGTGCTCGCTTCGTCATGCAAGATGTTTTCGCCACTCTCGCTAGCGCATCGGCGAGCTCCGCGGCGCCCCACCGACCTCCGTGGTTTGGCGCCGAGCTCTACAACGATGAGCTCCATTCGTCCAAGCAGCAATGTGACATTTGCACTGAAAAGCATGTTGCAAGCATATGTTTCAAGTGTTTCAGATGTTTCAGAGTATGTTGCAAGTATTTCGTAAGGATGTTACAAAAGTAGATTGTGATGTTGCATATGTTGCAATGGTTGTACACGTATGGGCAAACGTTTGTTCCCAATGTTATAAGTGTGTTTTCTCTGGATGTTGCATATGTTTCACACATATGTTGCAAGTGTGTTTCTCTGGATGTTGCGTATGTGTTGCAATGTTTTTCAAGTGTTTCTTGTGTTTTTTGCAAGCGCCAGTTTTAAGCGTTTCATCTGTTTTCATATGTATGTTGCAAGTGTTGTATCTGAATGTTTCAAAAGCAGATCGAGTGTTATATCTTCCTCCACGTCTTCTGCCGCCTCGCCTTGGTGTCTCATCCTCACCTTCTGCTACCTTGCATCCTTCTCAGACTGTGGAAGGGTGCGGCGGGGGCGCACCGTGGGATGGTGGCGTGGACGTGAGCGCACGCTCTTCTCTTCTGTTACGTGAAAGGTAGCGCTTCGGTCCCTTCAGTTTTTCTGTTACGCGGGATGCTGAGACGAGACAGTCCTATTGGTTGGCCATGACGCCAGCCGGTCCCTTCAGTTTTTCGATTACGCGGGATACTGAGATAAGACAGTTCTATTGGTGGGCCGTGATGCCGCCCGATGCCAGCCCACGGTTCAGTGATGCCAGCCCACGGTTCAGTGTCGGAGTTGCGTCTGGACGCGCTGCTAGCGCCAGACGTCCGGCGCTAGTGCATACGTCAATCTATAGGATTTTTTTTTTTTGTGTTTCATGAAGGACAATTTTTTCATATCAAAACGATGGGAGCAGCTAAACTACGGCCGGCCGTAATATAGCTTATCGCACGGCCTTTCCTTTTTTGGTAAAAAGTGCAATTATTTTATTCCTTTTTCGGCAAGGATGCTAATTAGCGTTTGTTTTGGGTGGGATGTGGCCAGGGCCAGATACCGACCACACATTTGCACATCTATTCGTTCACAAAAAGAGGCAAATAAGGCCTAAACGTATGCTTTTAGGTACTATATATATATATATATATATATATATATATATATATATATATATATATATATATATATATATATATATATATATATATATACGTTCACAAAAGGGCAATGTTTTCAGAAAAAAGAACACATCTCAGAAAAGAATATATTTGCATCTGCAGTTTTTCAAAAAAAAGCACAACACTATACATTTAGTCCCACACATTTGCACATCTTCTCTATACTGGCCCGGATCTTGCTTCTCTCTACATGGCCTGCATTCCTGCATGTTAAAAAAAAGATAACATGTGTCATAATTTTGTTGCTGGAAGGAGCTAAAAAAAAGGATGCTTATGTTCATGGAGCCTCTATTGGTGATGAGCAGGTTCCTGTAGTGGATTCAATTTTCCTAGGCAATGTAAGTGTTATTCATTAGGCAACAATGTCTTCCTAATTAGGCAATTTTGGTATTCGAAAAAAGCAAGTATAATGTCTGTGTTCATTTGCAACCCATAGCCCCACCCCAACCTCCAACCCCCGGTTTATTTGCAAAAATACATATCAAACAGAGGCAGGGTGATGATGTCAATAACTAGTTTTTGTACAAAAGGCAGACTAATTCAATGGTTGAACAGAAAGGATCATCATAATAGTAGAACTACCTCCAGATTAGCAACAAAAGACTAAATTGCCTATTTAGGAGCACATTGTTGTCTAACAAATGACTTAAGTTGCCTAACAAAATGACACTTAAATTGTCTAAGAAAATGATTTGTGTTTTTCTTTTGCGTGTGTGTGATCATACCTCGTTGCCGCCATTTGGACGATGGCGCACACACTCCATGAAACCTCTGCCCTCTAGGCATTGTATGAAGAACTATCCATGTAAAATGCATGCACAGAAAAAGCTATTATCATTGCATTTGTACATAGCAGAAAGCAAAAAACATTACAGTTAAAATGCCTACAATATGACAATTGAACAAGGATAACTAGCTCGATAATGTACGGCATCCAGTATTTCCATGTATGCTTAGAAATCAGAAACTCACACGAAGAAAATATGGTAATCAGCCTGCTCGTCTGCAATTATTTGGCTGTGGCCGCAGCTTATTGCAGTTATACCTACAGTATAGTCTAGTTTACTTTTGCAGCCAAAATAGCAGCAGCCGGTTGCAAGAAGCTGCATTTTCTTAGGCAATTTAAGTGTCATTCATTAGGCAACAATATCTTCTTAAATAGGCAACTTTTGTATTTTGAAAAAGCAAGTATAGTGTTCAAACAGCAACAAAGTATTTTAGTCTTGAACAGTAGTACCTGAACAGTATTTTCTCCTCTCCCCCAAGCATACACCTAGAGTGACCAAAACAGCAACAAAAAGCATTTTAGTCCCTAAAAATGTTGGTGCAGGTTAAGAGAATAAAAAACAAAATCTGTGTTCAAAGTAGAAAATGATGAGTACCAAAAAAGAAGATTTTACAATGCATCGAGATTGGATCAGGTCGTTTTGTGCAACTCATGGGACCTGCTCAGCTGTGCTTTTGAAGTAGCTACAGCAGTTGCTACTGCTTATTTTCTACTACAAAGAATAGTAAATGTAGGCAGGCTTGCAGCAGCAGCAGCCACAACGCTTGCTGCAGCAGGCAGTTCCGATAAGTCTGACATATACATAGCAGAGGCACCTAAGTGCATATCTGCTTTCCCCAGTACAGCATATATGTTTCTCACATGATCCATCTTTCTAAAATAAACAACCACAATCCCTCAGTATCCTCTATGTAAGGAAAACCATCAGTATTTGATTAGGAGGCTCCATATTTCCAGATAGACTAGCAGGACTCAAACCATGTGTAATCATGTCAGTAAAAGGTCATCCTGAATCCATTCATACTACTTAGTGGAGGTTCATAAATCACATCTGAAACTACTAAGCTTAGTAGTTGTTTTATCCATTTTATAGGTAGCATCAGAAGGTATCTAGAATCACTTAACAGGAATCCTTGATACTAGCCAACCCCTAAGATGACTACCTTCTACCTGATCGAGTTCAGGCAGCAGATTACCAAATGACAGCATGGATATGATGCAATTTGCTAAATCTACAGAGCACAATATGGATCAAGGCAGGATTAGCAGCAGGCATCTAAGCATGAGCACGAAGCACTGAAAAAGCAACTAAAAGTTGATCCACTCGGGCAAGGCGATGGTGGAAAGGACTAGAACACAGCGACATCCGCTCGGGCAGTTAGCTAGTGAATAAAAATTATTGAATCTTAGCTGAGAGCAAGGAATGATCACAAAGCACATCAATTTTGGTCCACTGAACTACTGCTGGTAAACTAAAAACTGTTGAGAGAAACATTACCTAAACTCCTGAACTGTTGTTGGACAGCTAATATTTCTGCAGAACTGCTGCTGCTGCTACAAAATTACCAAGCACTCAAAAAAAGCTAGTAGGTCAGGCAAAGGATAAATAAATCAATACAAACACCAAGTAGCTACAAAGAAGCTAGGGAGAACATGGCAAGCCGCTGCTCAAATCTGAAGAAAACATAGCTAAGCTATGCAGTGCCAAAATGCTGCTTATGCTGCCCAATGGTAGCCTAGCTAAGGCTGCAGTTGCTATGACCTGCAGATAAGAACTGGAGTAACCAATCAACAGAGAAAGCAGGGATCCAAGAAAAGCACACCAAGCTGCATTTTCTTAGGCAATGCTGTAGTGGATTACATTTTCTTAGGCAATTTAAGTGTCATTCGTCAGGCAACAATGTCTTCCCAAATAGGCAATTTATGTATTCTGAAAAAGCAAGTATAGTGTCTGTATTCATTTGCAACCCACAGCCCCAGCCCCACCCCTCGGTTTATTTGCAGAAAAATAAAAATACATAGCTCTATTTTCATTTTTATGCATCGCACCTATTTGTGTAACGGGCAAAAATACAGATCAAGGTCAACAGAATATGAGAGTAAACAGAATATGTGAGGACTCTGGAATATGTGATAAACAGAATATGTGAGTAACTAGAATATGTGAGTAACCATGGCTTCACTGGGAAATTCTATTGGCAATCCAGGAATATGTAATATAATGTACAAAATGAATGTAGAAGTCAGATGGCAATTTCTAAATTAGGTGCACATGAAACAGAATTGTGAGGACTCTAGAACAATTCACAAAGATTATCCATTTCAGACTCAAAATAACAGTCAGCAATACCTAGTTCAATTTGCATTATGCAAACACTGGCTGTCAGAATACAGAAGTAGAAACCACAACTCTAATGTAACTGCTAGGTAAAGAAACTAACAAATCTCAAGATAATACTATAACAGACATATTGTTGAAGTAAATATCTAAGGGTACATAAACCATAGGTATGACCTAGATATTCCCTCATAAAAATATCAACAGATTTCCAGATAGATGTACACAAGGGAGTTGATGGCCACTATTTTACCTGGGGCGGTCACCCGGTGGGATAGAGTTGAAGGGACGAGACGGGGGCTTGGAGGACTTCTTGAGGGTATTAGGCACAACCTCTGATGGCAGGTTGAGGAAGCTGCAGAGGTGCTCAATGCCATTGTTGGTGAGGTACCAGTAGTAGTACTGCCAGAAGAAGGTCTCATTCCTTTGACTTGAAGCTCTGCATGAGCTTAATCACCTCCAAGTTGGGCACATCAAGCTTCAGGTGCTTGGACAGGTTGTTGTCCTTCTTGGCATACAGGACCCCCTCTACAACATAAGTACAACAGTTTTACATGTACCCTCAAACTAAACTTGGGGTCGTACATAATCCGAATATCGCTAATGCTTATAATGTCTAAATTGGTAGACGATAATAAAAAACAACTAACATCAGAACTATTTAATCGCATTTGCATCACATGGCATCCGGTTTGAGTCACTCCCTCTACAGGAAACACAAAATATAGCAAACAAGCATTTCGGAATTGGGTTGCAATCAAGAGCTCCCATTTTACTCATTTACCTTCTACTGGGTGCAACAACCCTGCTGCTGAGAATTGAGAACTCATCGGTTGGGGGAAAACCCATCAGCAGGCAGCAGGCATCTAATGAACTAATCGCGAATGGGAATGGCAACCTGCATAACATACTGGGCGCGCCTAGGGGACCGAAAAGGGAGAAGGAGCTCACCATGGAAGAGGTACTTGCAGATCTCGCGGCGGTTCTTCTTGGAGATGATCTGCGACAGAGGGGTGGAAAATCGCGTTAGAAGACGCGGGTGGAGCAGACGCATTGGTAAACCAACAGACGTAGATCTGTTGAGAGGCGCTTACCATGGTCAACGAAGGACTCGCGGCGGCACTGGAAACGACGACGGCGGCGACGGCTGCGGTGAGCCGAAGCTGAGCACCACGCGCCGGCCGCTGCCAGTGCCCGGAGCCGAAGTTGGCAGGGTGGCTCGATCTGCACAGACGAGCCAGGAGTGGGTGGAGTTACGGCCGTCCCGGGACGCCGTCGCCCAGGACCTCCCGTTGCCGGTGTTCTCCTCTGCGGCCGCCATGGCTACTGCGACCGACGATGTCGAAGGATTTTGCGGAGCCAAGGCCTCTAGCAGTGGGTTGGCGGGAGGTGGTACGGGGTCTGCGGATCCGAGGGGTCGCCGGCTCGCGGGCCGCGAAGATCAGGGAGGCGCGGCGGATTGGGGACCGGAGAGAAGACCTAGAAAGAGAATGAGGAGGAGAGAGAGGGGAGGTGGAGAAATGAACAGACGTGCGTCCCTTTCCTCTGTTCACTTTGCTCGTATATAATCGTGGATTATAAGCTACCGAACCGAACCGGTGAGCGGTAAATAATCCAAGTTCGTTTCCGACGAAGCCAACAGGCTAGCTCTACGGTTCGATTCTGCTGTGCGCACGCCCGGCCAACCTAAAGTCTTTACCCAAAACGATTGTTCATGATTCACTTTCATTTCTTCGATCACTTCTGTCGAAAGTTGATGTGTCTGGCATTTCGGAGATGATTGATGCTTACAAAGCGAGCGTGTACGTGTTCTTTATTCCTGACTCCGACGCCAGACATCAGAGCTCGAGCTTGGCATGGCCGTCGAGCTCCAGCCATACTTTCTACTGCTTCCCCTGCTAGCCATACCACTCGTCTTCCTCGCGCTGTGCCGCGGAAGGGATGCCCAGCGGCGCTTCCCACCAGGGCCGTGGGCGCTGCCGGTCATCGGCCACCTGCACCACGGCCCGCTAATGCTGCTGCGCTTCTGCGAGCTCCCCGGACGCGGCGCGCGAGATCCTGAAGACGCACGCCGTCAACTTAGTGTCACGGCCCGTCGGGCCTATGCTGCAGCTCGTGTTCCGGCGGGGCGCCTAGGGCGTCATCTTCGCGCCCTACGGCGAGGGGTGGCGGCAGCTGCGCAGCGCAGGATCTGCGCCGTCGAGCTCCTCAGCGCTCGCCGCGTGCACTCCTTCCGCCCCATCCGAGAGCACGAGGTCCGCCGGCTCCTCAGCTCCGTCGCGCCGCGGGGAAGCCGGTGAACCTCACCAAGCGGCTTAAGGCGTTCACCGCTGACACCACGGTGCGCGCCATCATCGGTGGCCGGAGCCAGCACCGCGACGCGTTGCTGCGGCTCCTGGAGGAGGCGCTCAAGGTCATCCCGGGGCTGAGCTTACCGGACTTCTTCCCGTCGTCACGGCTCGCGATGCTCGTTAGCCGCGTCCCCGGCAAGATCGAGCGCCGCTGCAGCGCCATGATCGCCATCCTCGACGATATCATCCAAGAGCACCAGGACAGGAGATCAGCCGGAGCCCGGAAGCGTCGACGAAGACGAGGACTTGCTTGACGTGCTGCTGAGGCTCCAGAAGGACATGGATTCTCAGGACCCTCTCACCACTGACAACATCAAAGCCGTCATCTCTGTAAGTACAGCTACCCGAGGACTCTCGCCGGATCGTCACGGATTGCATTCGTCCCTCGTTCAAAGGCATTTGCTTTCGCAGGATCTGTTGAGTGCGTGCAGCGAGACGTCGGCAACGACGCTGCTGTGGGCGATGGTCGAGATGATGCGGACCCGTCGGTTTTGCGGAAGGCGCAGGACGAGGTCCGGAGGGCACTCGCCAGCCACGACGCTATTAGCATAAAACCACGTCATGTACGTGCATGGCTTGTGTGTCAGGTTGAGTCATCCATGGCGCGTGTGTGCGACGTGTCGATGGCGAACCGACCCTTCTGTGATGAAGCGTTGAGTGCGCAAGTCAAGATTAGGGGAGGCAATGTTGAAAATAATCATGACTTGATTTAGTTTGTGTCATTCAGGTCACGTTC
The DNA here is from genome assembly GCA_904845875.1 of Miscanthus lutarioriparius. Classification (NCBI taxonomy): domain Eukaryota; kingdom Viridiplantae; phylum Streptophyta; class Magnoliopsida; order Poales; family Poaceae; genus Miscanthus; species Miscanthus lutarioriparius. Next base: position 137,614,509 of record CAJGYO010000007.1, on the reverse strand, counting down.
TATTATTAGAGTACGTGTTAGTCACGTATTTGTGAGGCTGCATGTAGTTGAACGAGATGTGTTCTCGTAGAAGAACAATTGGCATCAGATCCATGGTTAGGGAGAGCAGAGCAAGCTGAAAATGTCGACGTCGGAGAAGGTCGGAGACTCGAGCCCCAGCAGCCTTGACGATGGCGCACCACGTACGGTCATGGCGGAGCGCATCATCGGCGGCACGGTAGAAGTCCCAAAGCCGTCGACGATGGGAGGTGTAGCGTCGCATCGGGCGCGAGCAAGAGTCGACACAACTCCAGACACAAGTGCTTCGGCTGTGGTGAGCTGCCACTTCTCGAGGGAATGCCCAAAGCCAACGAAGGAGGAGGCGTTGTTTGGCAACGCCGTCGATGAACTGATGCTCCTGTGTGGCGGGACACACAGTGATGCTATGGTTTAGGGGGAGATTGTTAGCATAAACCACGTCATGTATGTGCATGACGCGTGTGTGTGTCAGGTTGAGTCGTCAATGGCATGCGTGTTCGAACTCGCTTTGGAGTCCATTGGCCAGGTTAAGTCCGTCGTGTGTGTGACGTGTCGATGACGAGCCGACCCTTATGTGATGAAGCATTGAGTGCGCAAGTCAAAATTTTTGTTACTTTTTCTGAGGATGTTGACATCTATTTGGAAATAATCATGACTTAATTTAGTTTGTGTCATGCCAGTCACATTCTATTATTAGAGTACGTGTGAGTCACATATTTGTAAGGCTTTATGTAGTTGAACGAGATGCGTTCTTGTGAAAAAACTAGATAGGCATTAGTTTGTTAGGGGACGTGGCTGTCAACTTGGAGACCGGACCGTGGAGTGTGAGTCATGTGGTGCATGCATGAGGTGTGGCCTGTGCAGGCATGTCGATGTGCACGCGCACGAATGAGTTCCGGCCAGCAGGTTGTTGCTCGGCAGTGCGACGCTGGGCTTTAAAGCCAGCTTGTAAGGGTTGGATGAATTGTTTTAAATAATAGAAGCCAAAGGCGTTTCCCACCGGCAAATCTATCTTGTTTACTGTTCATATTCTATCTCCGTCCGGCGAGAGTTAGAGTGGCTCGGCTCCAACAGACACGGTGACCGAGGACAGCTTGGGCACCCTACACTACCTCTGGCTCGTCATCAAGGAGGCACTTCGGCTGCACCCGCCGGTACCATTGCTGCTGTCGCGGGAATGTCGCAGCCCGTGTCAGGTGCTTGGCTACGACGTGCCCCGTGGCTCCATGGTACTCGTGAACGCGTGGGCGATAGGCAGGGATCCGACGCACTAGGAATCACCCGAGGATTTCGTTCCAGATCGGGGCGTCGTCCTCGTCTACGGTGGCCACGGGCGGAACTCCGGTAGTCTCGGCTCCTCTCCTCCCTCCTTCTCCTCCTTTTGTGGCTCGGGCGTGGGCTGTTTGGGGTGCCACCAGTGGCGGCGGGGCGTTGGAAGGGTGCTAGGGCACCAGGCTAGCCCTTCTATAGGTGGGGCGTCCATGGCGCAGCGGTGGATGGCGGGGAGAGGTAGGAGGGTACATGTAGGGTGGATAGGGGCTCTAGGTTAGGGTTCAGGGCTCGGCGGGTGAACGCGAACGCCCTAGCGCGTCCAAATTTGAACGTCGATGGTCAAGGGAAGGATGGGGTGGCGTCACGGTGCGGGCCACAGTGGCGACGTCAGCACGGCACAGGTGCGAGCTAGGGAAGGGCACGGAAGCAGCGGATCGCGGACGTGGCGTTCATCCACGCGTGTGTGGCCAACGACCCGAGCACGGATGGCTGGGGTGAGCGGGCAGCTGGGATTCCTCCATGACACCATTGCTCTGCCTTGGCGCAAAAGAGGGAGGGGGTGGAGAATGACAGGGGGTCCATGGGGCCCGCTGTCAGCGACGCCGTGAGAGAGGGGGAGTGAGGCGCGGGTGTGGTGCTGGGCTAATGGGCTACGGCCTGGTTGTGCGTGGGCGAGGGCACGGGCGAGGGCATGGGTGAGGCACTGGGCTGCGGGGGAGGGGGTAGCTGGGCCGCTCGGCTGGCTAGGCTGCTTCTGATATTTCTTTTTCCTAATTCTTCTCTTTGCTTTTCTATTTCTAAACCCAATTTCTATTTTCTAATTTCCACCCTATGTCCTTATACTTGTATACATGTATCCCAAGCATGTATACCACCCTAGGTGGGTCCAATAGGTTCACATGGGTCCAAGCTTGGCTAGGTTAAAGGTGCACACACAAACACAAGTTTTATTTATTTTAATGTTGATCAAATTTTATTAGCAAACATAAAACCCAAAAGAAGCAACTCAAGGTTTATTTAAAATGCATATGCTCACACATGCCACTATTCGGGGTCTACTTGTGCAACTATAGGGGTTTTCCTAGCATGATCACTCCCAATCATGGGTTTGTTAGGAAATTTTTTGAAAGTTGGCATTTTTTATTCTTTGGATTTTTCAGGGATGTTACAATCATCGACCTCCATAATCAATAAGTTAAGGAACCTTCGTCATCGACTCCCAACAACATCAACGTACCTTCTCCAACATTCTGGAGAAGGTACCTTCATCATCGACCTCCGCAATGAACAAGTTAAGGAACCTTCGTCATCGACATAGATGACATCAACATCACCTTCTGCAACAGTCTAGAGAAGGTACGTTCGTCATCGACCTAGGCAACATCAACATAACCTTCTCCAACAATCTGCAGAAGAAACCTTTGTCATCAACCTCAGCGACATCAACATAACTTTCTCCAACAGTCTAGAGAAGGTACCTTCATCATCGATGTAGGGTCAAGATGGCAAACTAGAGGGGGTGAATAGTCCTTTCTAAAAATAATTGCGCCGACTAACCGAAACAAATGTGGAATTAAATCTATCGGTCTAACCAAGACTACACCCCTCTATCTAAATTTTCAAGCACCTTAAAAAGATCCTAATAAGGCAACAAAGGTGCCGGGCTAACTAGAGCTCACCTAAATAATTCTAGTAGCAAAGTCACATAAACCTATGCAACTAGTATTTTAGCAACCGGGGGAGCTCCTACACAAACTAGTAAGCAAAAGCACAAAGCTCCTAAGCTCACCAGCAATGCTTAATAAAAAGGCTACACAAGCCAAATTAGAGAGCGTAAATTACCTAGCTACACAAACTAAGTAATGTGACTAACAAGGCTACTCAAGCCAATTAGTTATGCAAGGGAGCTACTTCTATGCTACACAAGCAAGAAGATAACTAACAAGCTACACAAGCAAACTAATTACAAGAGCAACTACACAAGCACAATATATGAAATGTAAAAACATGCTTGTGTAAATGGGAATGCAAATCAATGGGAAGACAAAGATGACACGATGATTTTTATCCCGAGGTTTCACTTAGTTGCCACTAAGCTAGTCCCCGTTGAGACAAGCTCCAAGGTTACCACCGGTCCTCTTGCTAGTGGTGACCCGCAAGTCATACTCTCCCATGTGGAGTGCTTACCACAAGCTCTAGCACTTTGACATGGCCGGACCACTTGTCACTCTTCGTGTCTCGCTCAACTAGAGTTGCTCTTCGCGGCTCCCATGGGGTAAGCACAATACCCCCTCACAATCACTTCTCTGGAGCACCGCACAATCTTCTTTGTGTGCTTCAACAGAGACCACCACCAAGCCATCTAGGAGGTGGCAACCTCCAAGAGTAACAAGCACCATTGGCTTGCAACTCGATCACCTAGTGGCACTAGATGCAATGTCACAATGCAACGCACTAGAATCACTCACTCGCAATAGATTCGCACTTCTTGCAAGCACAAGTGAGTTAGAGGCTTCTCAAACCAAGCACACACAAGGGCAACACATTCCCAAGGTGCTCAACCTTAGCCAAGCTTGAGCTCCACCTCTATTTATAGCCCCCAAGCCAAATAGAGCTGTTGGAGCCAAGTAGCACATTTCTGTGTGGTCACCGGACAGCAACGTGCGGGCACCGGACAAGGGGTGGCGGTGCCCCAACGGTCAAATTCCAAACTAGCTGTTGGACATGTGGGCACTGGACATAGGGGTACGGTGCACCACCCTAGGGGTGGCGACGCCCCCGCGGCACCCAAAACGCGTTTTCGCCCCTCTTTGGAAAAATATGGCGGTGCCAGGCATCGGACAGTCTGGTGACCATGGCGGTGCCCCTTCATCTCAAAAAACAAAAACCACCACATCAATCTTGTAGAGCATTTCATTAGCTTTCCGAAAGGCCTAGATCATCGAAATCGAAGTTTGGAGCTAAGAGCTATGCCTTAAATACGAAAGGGTGGTGCTGTTGATTTGGGCACGTTGCATGGGGTGGCGGTGCCACCGCCTTAGGAGGGGCTGTGCACACCAAAAAGGGCGGTGCCACCCCCCAGGCTGGGCTGCACATTGGCTACAAGTTCGGGTGTGTTTTTTGACCCTCGAACAACCCAAACTTGCTCTTTTCTTCTCCAAGTTGGTCCAAATCAACTCCAACACCTTCTCCTTTGCAAATGTGCTAACACCACCAAGTGTCCACCATCTTGTGCATGTGTGTTAGCTTTTCACAAACATTTTATCAAAGGATTAGCACTCCTTTCACCACGCCACTCGATCCTAGCAACGATGCAAAGTTAGATCACTCGAGTGGCACTAATATGGCCATCTATCCTAAACCCGGTCATAAACTTCTCTACACACCTATGACCGGTGAAATGAATTTTCCCTATAGGTTATACCTTTGCCTTGCGCATTACATTCCATCTCCTCCAATGCTGATGCAACACATGCACCAGCCTCAATTAACAAATAATATGATTCACTTCATATCATCACGTGACCTTATTGGTTCATCGATCTTGACTTCACTTGCTTTTCACCGTTGCCCTCATCCGTCGACGCCAAGTCTTGCTCAAGCTTCACCGCCACGCGGTCCATCACTTCAAAGCCTCCAACTTGCCATTCACTGTTGCAACCAGTCCATCAAGCCAAGCCTTGTCTTGATCTTCTCCACCTAGTCACATGACTCCATGTCATGTCTCATATGCAATGAGCTCCTTCATCACATGTGTGAGCATTTCAACATATCCAAGCCATTTCCACCTCCATGGCATGTGTTGCTCATACAAGTGTACCCATGGACTAATCACCTGTGTATCTCACATAAACACATATTAGTCCACCTAGGTTGTCACTCAATTACCAAAACCAAACTAGGGACCTTTCAATCTCCCTCTTTTTGGTAATTGATGACAACTCTACAAAGATATGGAAAATAAGCTCAAATAGATTTGAGTTGCTTGCCCAAGCAATTTTACCATGTGTAAACAATTTTGGACAAGTACTACAAGCCCAAATTGGTAGCATTAGCTCCCCCTACATATGTGCTAGTGTGTTTGGTTTAAAGCTTGCACATATGCATAGATTGGAATTGTGGAAGGGTAATTACTACCAAATGATGCTAAGGTGTAAAGATTAAACCTTTATAGCGTGATACCAATCGGAGCGCATATTTAACACCATTCTTAGCACCATGGTTAGCTAGATACATAAAAAACACTAGATACCTCATGAGATCAACATTATAAGCAAGGTTCTAGTGCCACTTGTAAAACATATATATCTAGCTACCATCCTATGCATGCTAGTAATCAAATCATCATTCAAGTTCTATGACTAGTATACACCACACAAGCATGTATATCAAATTTTAAAACTTATGCCAATGCAAGCAAGCACATGACTATGCACATATCAAATGCAAACAACCAAGTTCATGAGCTTGCTCCCCCTACTTGTGTGCTTCTCTTGTCCAAGAATTTTGATCCTTCTCCATTCTTCAATCTTGCATGTCCAAATCCAACTTCCCTCAATATTATTTCATATCTTTGTACTACTTCTCCCCCTTTGTCATCAATTTCCATAAAAGGTGTGCATCTCTTGATACAAAGGGTAGTGCTAGGGATAGATGGTTGACACTTGAATCTTGCATTTTTTATGGACACCACCTAATGTTGGAATGACACCAATTGAATAACTCTTGAGATACCACATGTAGTTATAGGGCATCTCCCCCTATGTCAAAGCATGGGTTATACCACTTGATAAGCTTGAGCTCTTGTAGGTGAGGGAGCTTTCTTCACTTGATGATCACTTAAAGTTGAGGATCACTTGAAGTCTTGTAGGATATCACTTGTGATCTTGATCTAGACACCATTTGTGAATACCACTCGAAGAAACATTTGAGTCTAGATACCACTTGAAACAAATAGACTAGATATCCATTTGCATTGTTGTCTTTTTCTTGAACACTTGTCACTATCATGAGCTTCTGTTGTTGACTTGAACTAGATTGATTTGCCTAAGCTTCCAAGTCTGGTTTGAACCCTCTCTAAGCTTCTTCACACACACTAAGCGGTTATCTTGTCGAGGTTGTACTTATCACTTGTTGGCAATTTAAAATAAATCAAGTACTTGGGTTCACTAGCTCATGAATAAACTCTTATACTACCACTAGATCAATTAACCATTCAAGCAATAGTGGTAGGCTATGAATTTTAAAATTTCATTTGTTATGCATGATCCTAATAGGCATGTACTATATGCACTAACCGCATACTAGTGATTGATGAAAATGATCATGCACATTACAATGATACCTTTGGTATGTTGGAGAAGAGGATAGTCACATAGATTCTAATTCATTTCTCTAATAGCAATGTGAAGTCCAATTATAAGCATGGTGAAGACCAATCATCAATATGAAATCCATTCTTCACCCATATGAAATGAAAATCACTTATGATCAAGTGCACTTCTTGTTGTGGTTGGCTTGCTTCATCATTTATTATTGCTTGCTTGAGAGCACCAAATGTGAGAATACCACTTGAACTATCATGACTTGCTCTCTTTTGGGTGTTGCTTGCTTTCTAGATCAACCCTTTTGATTGCTTCAACTAAACATCTCAAATGTTCCTTAGATCACCACTTCTGTTTTAGCCTTCCAAGCCCTACACGCTCAGTTTACCTACAAAGGACGACAAGTCCCTACACTAGGGAGAAGTGACCTCTCTCCAAAGAACCATTCTTAATACTCACTTGAAATAACTTAATTGATTAATCCGAGTGATGGACTTAATTTGATGAGTAACATTGAATCCTCCTTTAAGTCCTTTTCTTTCTACTTATTTAAGTCCTTTTCTTTCTACCAAATTGATCTTCAATTGTCACTAGAACTTAAACTTCATCTTCTTCTTGAGCTTGATCTTAATCTTCAAATTTTATTACCAAATGTGTGCCAAGTATACTACATAATCAATTGGCCTTATACTTTTTGCTTGTCATGCTTCTAGATCAATTCAAAACCAAACTTAGGTCGCTCAACCACTTATAAACATGATTTTAACTTGAGGACCTTTCAATCAAAGTGACTCTTAGCTTGACCAATCTAATAATTGTCACTTTTCTAACAGATTATGTACCCTTCAAAGATAAATCCATAACTCCCAAAGTACAGATACCACGAAATTTGGTGGAGATGTGCTTCACTAAGTCTTCTAGCAGTTGTAAAAATTTGAGCTTCATTTGACTTCTAGATTGCTACCATTTCACATCTTGCCACACTGCTACATGCTGAAAACTACTGCACTAAGGTTGACAAGATCCACTCTAAAATCAAAGCATCTCTTATCCAATTCTTATGAAATTTGTACAACAACTAATACCATAAGTCTAGAGCATGCATACCAAATTTCAAGCCAATACAAATAGATTTGGTCATTCAAACATGGCTAAGATCACAGCTCGCTCAGATTTTGCAATTTTGGACAAATTTCAACACATTGAGCTATTCTTCAACAAATATGAATCAAACTTTAAATCAACTTGTTTGAATACTTTCACAAGATATAAATCCATTCAATCCACTTACTAAAATTCATCTCATGAATTTATTCATTCAAACCAACTCAAATTTGATTACTAAACAATTGATCCATTCAAACATCTCATATCAAGCAACATATGCATATTTATCCAATTCAATCAACTCATATGCACCCAAATGAATAAGATCAACTAGAAATATACCTTGGTTAGCTCATGATCATCCATAGCAAGCTTTAACTCAAATATTTGCTAGCCACCAAATATATCCAATAAATCACCAAACTTAGATTATAGCACTTGTATGTTGTAGCACTTTGGACTTCACTCACTTTTGACTTGGTATTGGGATAAGATTAGCAATAGGCTTCCATACTTGACTCAAAATATGATGAACAATAAGAATTCTATTGAATCAAGCCTCCAATGCCATGGTACCTACATACATTCATCCACTTTTCGATGGTGCCTAAACTAGTTTGGATCCTCTCAAGTTAGGTGCAACATACTTAGGCAAAGCCTTAACATGGGTAGCAGGATGTTTTGTAGTAGAAACCACAGAGGTACCATTACCATCCTTCCTAAGCATAGAATCATTATTAGGCTTAGGAGTGTTATCTAGGGGACATGAATTAGCCATGTGTCCCCTCTTCCGGCATGAGTAGCAATTCTCTTGGATTGAACCCTTTCTTCCTTACTCATTCTTGTCTTCTTGATTATTGCTCATCATCTTGGCCTCTTGAATAAGCATTGGATGCCTTGCTCTTCCACCCCTTCTTGTCTTCTTCTTCTTTATCCCTGAATTACCACCATCTTCATGGTTGAACTTGTCATGCACTTGGGGCTTCTTTTCTTACTCAACTAGTGGCTTTGGTTGAGGCTTCACTTGTTGCTTCACCAATTGCTTGGTTGGGCATATAGAGGTAAGATGACCTCATATGTGGCACTTGAAGCATTTGACATGCTTTAGCCTTTGGTCTTCTTTCTTCAACTTGAGCTTCTCTATGTTGGGGCATGAATCATGAAGATGTCCCACTTCATGGCATCGGAAGCACATGAAATGAGATAGCTTTTCTTGAGCTTGCTTCTTCATCTTTCTTTCTCTTTTTCTCTCCCCTTTAGTCATGCTCGTGTTGAAACCAAGGCCACACTTGTCATCATAGCTTCTTTGAGTCTTCAACATGTGCTCAAAGGTGACTTTTGAGTTATAGCACCTCTCTAACTTGTTGCTCAATTTCTTCACTTCTCTTTTGAGCTCATTGTTCTCTTTCAAAATATTAGTCTCACAAGACATAGAAGTAGAACAAGCATCCAAATGTGAAGAACATGGCATGGCTAATAAATCATTACAAGAGGTGGATACATGCTTCTTGCCTACATCACAAGGGTTAGCAACATTATGTGATTGATCATTTGACCCCTATGATGAGTTCTCACTAGTTTTAATTTCTTAGAAATCTTATTAGTGAGAAAAGCATGGTCTTATACCAAGTTATATAAGCAACACTAGGTTCCTCATGACCCAATTTTAGCTCCTCATGTGAACAAAAAGTAACATAAAGTAGATGCTTTTGTTGTTCACATGTTTTCTTTAGAAATGAGTTTTCAATTTTCAATTTCTTTGTCTTAGCCATCTCATTTTCTAAAGCTTTGATCATGCTACCAAATTTATCTAGAAGCTCCTCATATGAATCAAGATCAATCACATTAGCATTAGATACCTTGGTGTCACCTTGTGACATGAAGCAATGTGGTGATGTCGAAGAGCTTGTAGTGACATCACTTTCATAGCCATCATCATCATTATCTAGTGTACATGGAGTAGAATCATCAATTGCATCACTTGAGCCATCATCATCAACCTTGTCAAGTGAACTTGAGGTAGTATCATCATCATCATCATCATCACTTGACCATGAGGTGGAGCAATCTTCCACAATCACCGAATTATGGCTATGCTCAACATCCTCATGTGCCTCCTCTTTGGGCTCATCATTATCAACATTGGAGACCCTCCCATACATCAAATCGAGGTACAACCAAATATCATGGGTGGTCTTCATGTACATTATCTCCACAATATCTTGTCACTCAAAGATTGATAAAAAATATTAGTAGCTTGGCAATCGAGATGTAGGCATTTCTTTTGCGCTTGAGTTGCATTCTTTTCATCCAACGCATGAGAAAAGTCCACATCTACGATTCACCACATTTGAGGAAAAATAAACTTAAAATTGCATGTCATCTAATTATTCCACCATGCAAAGTGTGTGCCATCAAAAGTGTATGGACACTCAATATCTAGCTCATAAGCCGCCATCCTCTCGGGTCAGTGAAGACCACAAATGAGAGACCAAGCTCTGATACCACTTATAGGGTCGAGATGGCGGACTAGAGGGGGGTGAATAGTCATTTCTAAAAATAATTGCACCGGCTAACCAAAATAAATACAGAATTAAATCTATCGGTTTAGCCAACACTACACCCCTCCATTTAAGTTCTCAAGCACCATAAAAAGATCCTCATAAAGATAACAAAGGTGTCAGGCTAGCTAGAGCTCACCTAAATAATTTTAGTAGCAAGATCACACAAACCTATGCAACTAGTACTTTGGCAACCGGGGGAGCTTCTACACAAACTAGTAAGCAAAAGCACAAAGCTCCTAACCTCACCAGCAATGCTTAATAACAAGGCTACACAAGCCAAATTAGAGAGCACAAATTACCTAGCTACACAAACTAAGTAATGTGACTAACAAGGCTACTCAAGCCAATTAGTAACTCAAGGGAGCTACTTCTATGCTACACAAGAAAGAAGGTAACTAGCAAGCTACACAAGCAAACTAATTACAAGAGCAACTACACAAGCACAATATATGAAATATAAAAACATGCTTGTGTAAATGGGAATGCAAACCAACGGGAAGACAAAGATGGCATGATGATTTTTATCCAGAGGGTTCACTTGGTTGCCACCAAGCTAGTCCCCGTTGAGACAAGCTCCAAGGTTACCGCCGATCCTCTTACTAGTGGTGACCCGCAAGTCACACTCTCCCACGTGGAGTGCTTACCACAAGCTCTAGCACTTTGACACGGCCGGACCACTTGTCACTCTTTGTGTCTCGCACAACTAGAGTTGCTCTTCACGGCTCCTACGGGGTGAGCACAATACCCCTCACAATCACATCTCTGGAGCACCGCACAATCTTCTTTGTGTGCTTCAATGGAGATCACCCCCAAGTCATCTAGGAGGTGGCAACCTCCAAGAGTAACAAGCACCACTGGCTTACAACTTGATCATTTAGTGCCACTCGATGCAATCTCACAATGCAAATGTCACGACCTAGTCCTGACACCCTTGTGAGCATCAGCATCATGAGCATCCTTGCATTTGAAATCAAATAGTTAGGAACTAAATTATGCATTCAAACTGCTCATTGTTGGATTGATGGAGAGTCTGCCAGCACCATCGGACTATCTGCCAGTCCATTAGCACACGCTGACAAGTTCAAACTCTATCAGTCAGTAACCCGACACCACCGAAGAGTCCGCCATCATGACAGACTATCCGATAGAATCGTCCCATGCAGAAATGTGAGGTGTCACTTTGAGAGTCACTTGGTTCCACACATCACCACAGCTGTCCAATCCGTGGAGTCACCAAGGCAGAGCATTCACCATCCCACTTACTCGCTCTCACACTCCCACTCTCTCTCTAGTTCATCTCTCTCTATTCTCTCCCACACTCGAGCAAGGAAGAGGAGAAGGAAAGGAGGAGAAAAGAGAAGGGATTGGAGCTTGGAGGCAGCAAGAGATGGTGATGGAGATCACCTAGAGGCTGTCGTCCACAAGAGGTAGGGGTTAGAAGCAGGAGGAGCCCTCTCACCCTTGCCATAAGGAGCTAGGAGGAGGAGGCAAGAAGAAGAGGATTTCGAGTCACCAAGGAGGAGATCCAACTGCTCCATCACCTTGGAGAGCTTGGTATCTTGTTTTTGCAGCCCTTGGTAAGGATCTAACCAAGCTAAACCTATGATTGCATCTTTTGGAGCCAAAACCTAGGAAATATCGATTTGTGGCCTAGAGTTAGATTGCACCCAATGTAGCTAGAACCAACCAGCTAGATATGCTCCATAGAACCCTAGTAGCCTACCCTAAAGATGGTTTACACATGCAAGCACCCTAGGTGAAGATTTGGATTTTGAGTTGCTATGAAGTGTTCACTGTTAGTATTGACGGAGGGTCCAACATCATCAGCGAAGTGTCCATCAGTACTAAATATCTCTCTGTTCACCTACACAGAACACGTCTATAACCCACCAGAGTGTCCGTCACTGCACCGGAGCATCTGATGAGTTATACACCCGAGACAGAGGAGTGTCCAAAGAACTTAGATCATAGTTTTTGGGTACAGCGGAGCGTCCATCAATATTATGGAGTGTTCGCTGATATTTAATCTAGAAACCCAAGAGTAGCTAGTTCATACCTGATGATCTATCACTCACACAGAGTATCTGATGGAGCCTAAACACTTAGCAACCCACAGCACCCTACAGACCTGATCTGACGGATGGTCCATCACAGTTGATGGAGCCTTCTGATAGGATCATATTTTACATAGAGAGGTTCCTGAGAGCACACACTTTGTACCAGAGGGTCCGGCCCTAGTTTAGAGAGTCTGATGGTCCTGAGAGACAATTTCCCACTAAGTCCCAATAACCACCGGACCGTCCGACATCGACGCCGCACTATCCGATAGTTACCAGTCAGCAGACTACTAGTGTATAACTACACACTCACTCTTGTGTCACTAAAGCCTAATCAACTAAGAACCCTTGCATAGCATGAGCATATACTCTATGCAATTCACTCATCAAGCATCATGCATGTATAGGTGACACGATTCCTGAAGAACCCTTTTAGGAGGAGCCTCAGGAGGAAGAAGCCATCGAGCCTAGCAATGACCTCCAAGGCAGGCCCCTATGCATCCCTATGTTTTACAAGTGCATAATGAACTATGGTTATCTATTGCATCGCTAAGTTACTATATGACTAGTGAACTGGGAGGGATTCACCTATGCCAAGCCTTATCCATATATTGCCACACCAATCAACCTTGAATGTCTTGTTTAATAATCATGCTTAGTATGCTTAGATCTTAGAAGTCGAGCTAATGATGGGTTTCTCATTACTCTCACGATGATAGGTTGATAATCTACTAAGCAACACCTTGGGAAGGGATCAACACTTGTTCCACTTGGGTATGGTATTGTTGGTATTTCTTAACGCATATAGAAATAATCCACAAGCGCACGGAATTACCGTTGTAGCATTTCACCCAGGAGTATTCAGGGTATCGTATTTCCACGAGGAACAGAGGTGTAAGAGTCTCATAATCTAGTTCACCTAATGATAATAAGAAGAAGGATAGCTTGGGTAGCGAGGTTTTCTAAGGATAGAGATCCTAAGCTAAGATAGCTTTGCCACTATATACTTACTTTGGGCACCAGAGCGCACCTAGTCTACCAGGCGATATCGGCTTGTAGCCTACGTCGAACCCGGACGTGGGGGAGTACAAAAGATGAACAGGGCTATCACCACCTGCTGCCTACCCCTCAACCATAGGGAACAAGGCAAACGAAGGTAGCCTCTAGCCTAGACACCATGTCTACGCTATCGACTACTACTCTAGCATTGATCAGGGTTATCCATCTCTATCAGGGCCCTTTACTAGAGTATTCATCACAAGGACGAACGACGAACCCGCAAGTTAATAATGAATAAGACTAACTTAAAGTAGAACTCACCACCAAAGATAAACATAAACCTTATGCTCCAAGTAGTATCCGTAATGTAGAGGTACAAATGGAGAGAAGCCGATGATTCCTGGCATTCCTTATGCTAAGTGTACAAGGGGCCCCGAGTACACAAGAGGAGGTAGCCGACAACTCCAGTACTTCTCCACTCACTCACTCCCTACACTAGGACTAGCTAGAGAGCTAAGATATGAATGGAGCTCTTCTCTCTTCTTGCTACATTGTGTCTCACTTGTGTTGTGTGTCTTGTAGTGTTGTTGTAGAGGGGGGTTGCCCCTCTATTTCTACACGAAGGAGAGGCACTGATTCTATCTATCTTTGGCGTGGAGGCACAGTATGCACCGCCTCAGCATGAAGCCATGCCACCGCTAGAGGAAGCTATGGTTGAGGCATGCCAGGAAGGGGGCAGCCGCCCCTAGGGAGCGACCGGTCCATGACCGAGTTGCTCGCCACCGCCTTTGCGAGGCAGGCCTTGGGCTAGAGATGGATCAGTGCTCCGCGGTGCTTTTCCCATTTTGAGTTGATTTGGTGGGCGTCTCCCTTGTTCTTTTGCGTAAATCAGCGTCGGAAAGCGCCTTTTGGTGATTTATTCCATGTATTTGTGTTTGTGACCAACAAAATAATGTTCTCCAAATACATGTAGAACTTGGTTAATAGTAAATGCATATGTGATTAAGATTGCTAATTTTTCCTCTTTTTGTGACTTAGTTGGCGGTCGGATTTGGTCATTAAGGACCGCCAACAGGTATGAACATGGGTTGGCATGGGGTATGGTCATGGCAAGAGGGGGATTCTTAGAAGACATAGCTTGCTTAATAGTTAAGGACCATGTATCCGTGGTAGTGAGTATGAACATAAAATTGTACAGACCACTTGTCGCCAATTGGGGTGACAAGCTCAGTAACTAATCGCGACTGTCTTATCCGTGAAACTGGCAAGGGGGATGGCATCGATCGGGAATGTCCAGGACATTGACCGAGCATCCAGTCGAACCATTCATCGGACATCTTGGTCGGGTTAGGGAAAGGTTGAAGCACCGAGATATCCCTTCTGTACCGACGGGTCTTATGGGCGATATCCCTTGTTTCGAGTGGGGTTAACTTGTACCCCTCTGCAGAGTATAAAAGATTGAAAGCTATAAGTTCTACTTCTAGATACGGACTAGTGTTGGGATTGGAATTCAGGACTTGTGGAAGATGGAGCTCCCTTTTGCTAATGCTTAACTTGATTACCTATGCTATGCTTAATTATGCTACATCATAGATCACCTTTACTTTCTGTATAAATGCTTTTATGCAAAGATACGCATTCCTTGCTACTACCCAAATGTATAATCCTTGTTTACTATATTGGGTAAGTCCTATGGAGTACACTCGAGTACTCACCCTGTGTGATCTTAAGTGTTGCATGTACCGTAGCTCATGTGCATGGATTCTTCTATGCTCCCGAACCCTCACCGGATCAGGAGTGGTGAAGGATCTCGTGTCCCATAGATATATGGATGTGGCACACCCATGTATCCATTATCTTGAACTATGTTATGTTGAAAGACTTCCGCTAGACTTCGATGTAGACTGTTATGTGTGACCGTGTGATGAACTAAGTGTGCGAACCAAGACTTGTAAACTTTAATGCTTGAACTTGTAATGTGATCTATGCATTGTTGTGATGTATTCTCTCTCTCAAATTGATCCTAGATGAGGCGTAGCCCAAGTACATCTTATGGGGGATGTACCAGGATGACCTAGTAAGGAATGTGTCCAACTTAATAATCCCTAGCGGATTATCATGTTGGGTACTCACTTAAGAGGGCGTTGATCTTGACAGTGGCATGCGCCAAGCTCGGGGTATCGGAGCACAGTTTGAGACGATTGAGAGTCATTACAGCTTTGCCTTAGATTGGGGATCGTAAGCAACTAAAATCTTACTTCACTAAATGAGAAAAGTTTTGGAATAAAACCTAACTTGAGTGCTAAGGAGCCACTTATTATGGTTACTTAATTCTTGCCTATCTTAGAGCTAATCCTATCCTTTTCTGCACGATTTGAGTTTTACAAATCAAATGTTCAAGCTTCCCTTATTCTACATCACTAGATGGAGTTGGGACATCTAGTGATGGCCACCCATGGGGAGAACATTGAAGGTTTTCTGGCCTTGCTCAATGAGGTGATGTGGGAGGCACTCGTTACCCTAAGTGAGCTACCATTCCAACACTTCTCGGAAAGGATGGAGATGAATGGAGTTTTCAAGTTCTCTATGTAGACTGCACCCAGTACTTTGTATGAGAAGAGGATGACGAAATTAGTAATGTGCCATGCACATATGATTCATTGTTTGGAAGCTGAGCTTTGGACTATTCGCTCACGGTTTGTCAACTTGCGGCGTCGAGTGGAGCCATATGTGAGGATGATTGCAGTGCCATCTACCATTCTCTATTATCCTCAAGGGGATGATGCCACGGTGTATGAAGTGACTGAGTATCCTTACCACTATCCAAAAGTTCAAGGAGTTAGGGTCCCTCAAAGCTTAATGCGACCCTCAAGGATATCTGCAGGATTGCTAGTCAGGCGCATGTCCCACACCACTAGTACACTAGCGGATTTGCTTGGAGACACCCCAGTGCATCTTCTTCATCCTGAAGCCCCAGGATGTGATGGTGACCTGGCAACGCACCTGCTCTCGACCAACCGCTTTCCAATAGATTTCCAAAGGCCGCCGTGTGACTCGCTCGTTCCATCAATGAACCTATAACCTTCCGAAGACCTTAGCGGCGCTTGATCCATGTGATGATACGTTATCGTGAGCTTGACTCACCCCATCTTTAAAACTTTTATGTAATGTTAGCTTGTTGTAATGTTGTGAGACCTGAGAGTGCACTTTTGTAAGAACTAAAAACAATGTGTGCTTCGATCGCTTGTTCCTAGCGCGCGTAGAAGCATATGCAAGTGCACTCATGTCATATGTCCTTGTGATTTGTGTGTAAGTCGAGACATGGATGGTAATCTTAATATGGTGTTTAATAATGGCCTATGTCGCTCCTTGTCATGATGCATTATGTGTGGAATATGATGATCTATTTAAGCATGTTGATGTTCCGTTCCTCCGTGAATGCATTATTCCTACCTAACCTTTTTTTGTCTCATCTTGTCTAAAACATATCTAACGATGTATCTTGGACAAGATGGTTGACACCCGAGGTTCCGCATCTCGGGCAGCAGCTGGAGGTGGAGACAACCGGCACAATCCACCACCGCCACTGCTAGGAGGACCAGTACCATCATGGGCGGACATACTTTAGAGGGACAAAGCCCATCGTCAGGCAACTCGCCAAGTGATGGGAAGGATGGCCCAGCTCATGGAGAACATGCAAGCCAATCAGCATAGAGCCCAGCCGCCACTGCTTCGTGGGTATCATGGTTTTGTGCAAACCAACCCACCCATCTTCTCTGGAGCTAGAGATCCAATGGGAGCTAACCATTGGCTGAAGACCATGGAGCAGAAGTTCACTCTTATCCAGTGCGATAGTAATGAGAAGGTCCACTTTGCCGCACACCAGCTTTAGGAGGCCGCTGGCAATTGGTGGCACGACTACCGAGCTTGTTTGTAGCCGAACGTACAACTTACTTGGCAGTAGTTCAAGGATGCGTTCCGTGGGTTCTTCATACTCGAGGGAGCCATGCTCATCAAGGCTGCCGAGTTTCACAACTTGGTGCAAGGAAGGGTGTCGGTAGTGGAGCACACTCATAAGTTCAATGAGCTAGCCCAATATGCTCCAAATGAGGTTGCTACCAACGAGGCTAAGAAAGTGAGGTATGAGCATAGTCTTAACCCAGTGATGCAGGATAAGCTATGCAACATATTGACCCCAACTTTCAATGAGATGGTGAACGCTGCTATCAAGGTAGAGACCAAGAAGAACACGGTGGACATTGACAGCCGCAAAAGAGGACCGTACAACACCGGCTATGGACAGGGTTCGTCCACTAGGCAGAAGACCGGTTGAGCCCCACCAAGAATTCAAGGCAACTCAACGCCTTGTCTGGTGTGGATACAACCGCGTCCACCTCAGCCACGTTAGCAGCAGCAGCCAGTCAAGCAAGCACCCATAGCACCTAGAGCGTGTTTTGAGTGTGGTGGCTTTGGCCACTTTGCTCGTGAATGCCCAGTCAAGCAGCAGCCACACAAGTCGCACCTCGAGCCGCAGCTCCCAAGCGCACCGGGAATGTGCCCAAGAAGAATGCGCAGCTACACTTTGTGACCGTAGAAGAAGCTCAAGTGAATGATGAAGTGATCATTGGTACGTTACCCATTAACTCCATTTCAGCTAGACTGTTGTTTAATTCTAGAGCATCTCATTCATTCATTCATGAGGGTTTTGCCTGGGATAATAAGCTTACAACTATGGAATTTGGGAGGGGATTTCGGATTAGTGCCCCTAGGGTCAAGCATGAGTCTAACCAAATAGTTAGCCAAGCTCGGATTGAAATAGCAGGTTTGGAGTTCTTAGCCCACCTAATTGTCCTCATGCTAGGGAATGATGTGGATGTTATCTTGGGAATGAAGTGGATGGTTAAGCATCAGTGTGTCATTAGATGTGTACCTAGATCCATAGAAATTAACCACCCTTCAGGAAAGTCAGTTACCCTTTACTCTTCTCAATGTTAGCAAGTTGCTTTGAATAGTTTGAGAACCAGGCCCAATGTGTCGAAAGGTGTTGAGCTAGTACCAGTTGTGTGCGAGTTTCCCGATGTGTTTCTAGAAGAGTTAATGGGAATGCCCCCAATGAGAGAGGTAGAAGTCCTAATCCAACTTGAACCTAGAACTGCTCCTGTGTCTAAACCTCCATACAAAATGGCACCCCCTGAGTTAGAAGAGATGAGGAAACAATTGACAAGTTTGTTGGAGAAGGGTTACATTAGACCTAGTTCTTCTCCGTGGGGATGTCCAGCCTTGTTTGTAACCAAGAAAGACCACAACCTAAGAATGGTGATAGACTATTGACCACTCAATGCGAGAACCATTAAGAACAAGTACCCACTCCCGAGGATTGATATTTTGTTTGACCAACTCAATGGAGCCAAATTCTTCTCCAAGATCGATTTGAGGTTGGGGTATCATTAAATTTGAATCCGTGAAGGAGATATACCTAAGACTGCGTTTTCTACGTGGTATGGTTCCTATGAGTATACAGTCATGTCCTTTGGATTGACTAATACTCTAGCATACTTCATGTATCTCATGAATTCCATCTTCTTTGAAGAGTTGGATGTGTTTGTGATTATCTTCATCGATGATATCCTAGTATATTCAAAGACTGAAGATGATCATGTGAAACACTTGAGAGTCATGTTGCAAAAACTAAGAGAGCATAAATTATATGCTAAGTTTAGCAAGTGTGAATTTTAGCTCACAGAGGTTTCCTTTTTGGGACATATCTTATCTCATAACGGAATCTCTGTGGACCTAAGTAAAATCAAGGATGTACACTACGGTGAAGGAAGTTCGAGGCTTTCTTGGATTGGCGGGATATTACCATCGATTTGTGCCAGACTTCTCTAGGATTGCAAAGCCATTGACTGAACTCACTAAGAAAGATGAACCGTATGTTTGGACAGAAAAAAGAGAAGAAGCTTTCCAAACTCTAAAGCAAAATCTAGTTACATCTCCCATGCTAGTCCAACCCGACATCACTAAACCTTTCAAAGTATATTGTGATGCATCCAATGTTGGATTGGGTTGTGTGCTTATGTAGGAAGGACATGTCATAGCTTATGCGTCTAGACAATTGAAGCCTTCAGAAATGAACTATCCTACTCATGATCTTGAATTAGCAGCGGTAGTTCACGCGCTGAAGATTTGGAGATACTACTTGTTTGGTCAGCCATGCACCATTTATACTGACCATAAGAGCTTGAGATACTTTCTCACCCAGTCGAAGCTCAATATGAGACAAAGGAGGTGGTTGGAGTTAATCAAGGATTACGATTTGAATATCCAATACCACCTAGGAAAGGCAAATGTAGTAGCTGATGCCTTAAGTAGAAAGGCTAATTGTGGTTGTACCCTGATGGAGAGAAATGTGGATTTGCTATGTCGGGATATGCAGAAGATGAGTGTATCCCAAGTAGCTAAAGGTTCCTTGTCCATGTTGCAAGTGACTTCTCACTTGTTGCGGGACATTAAGGCGGGACAACAACTTGATGAAGATCTCGTTACCACAACTTGATGAAGATCTCGTTACCATTAAAGAGAGAATAGGCGATCCAAAGTATAAGAGTTTCCGGTTGGATCACTCAAATACTTTGTGGTTTGGAAAAAGACTTGTAGTACCTAACCAAGAGAATCTAAAGAAGTAGATCCTAAACGAAGCTCATGAGTCACTTTTCTCTATCCACCCTAGAAGAAACAAGATGTTTAGAGATTAAGGAAAAGGTTTTGGTGGAAAGGTTTGAAACAGGATATTGCAAGATTTGTAGCCGAGTGTGATGTTTGTTGTAGAGTAAAGGCTGAGCATCTTAAACCGGCTAGAACTCTCCAACCTTTGCCCATACTAGCTTGGAAGTGTGAAGACATCACCATGGATTTTATCACTGGCTTACCAAGAACGTCAAGTGGATATGATTACATTTGGGTAATTGTTGATTGACTCACGAAGTCAGCGCACTTTCTGCCAGTCAAGGTCACTTATCTGGTTTCTAAGTATGCGGAATTGTATCTCACTCAGATTGTTTGTTTGCATGGAGTTCCCAAAACAATAGTTTTAGATAGAGGTCCGCAATTCATGTCTCAATTTTGGGATGAGTTGCATAAGGCAATGGGAACAACATTGTTGTTTAGTACAGCATATCACCCATAGACCGGAGGCCAAACGAAGAGAGTTAACAGAATTCTGGGGGATATGTTGAGAGCCTGTGCTCTAATATATAGCTCTAGTTGGGACACTTGTGTACCGTTTGCCCAATTTGCCTACAATAATAGTATCAAGCCAGCATCAACATGAGTCCATACGAAGCCCTATATGGCAGAGATTGTAGAACACCACTCAATTGGTCTGAAGTTGGAGAAAGAAGATTATATAGAAATAAGAAGGTTAATGAAGCCGAAGAAAAGGTTAAGCAAGTGAAGATCGCTTTAGAAGCCGCAGGAGATAGGTACAAAGCTTACAGCGATGACCATAGGAGGCATGTGGAATATAAATTTGGAGAATATGTGTATTTGAAGGTCACACCTTTTAAGGGCACCTAAAGGTTTCAAGAGAAAGGAAAACTTGCCCCAAGGTATATTGGCCCATTTTGGATCTATGATAAGAGGGGGAAGGTTGCTTATGCACTAGCCTTGCCTGATTCGCTTTTGGGAGTATACAACATCTTCCATGTATCTTAACTGAAAAGATGTTTGAAGGCACCCAAGGAAGAGGTCAATTTGCAAGATATTGATATGAACAAGGATTTGAGCTATAAAGAATATCCAATTGTTATTCTTGACTTTTGGGAGAGAAAGACTAGAACAAAAACCATCAAGATGAGGATGGAATATCCACACTTATTTGAGCCGAGGTACTAGTTTTGAAAGAGTTTCAGTTTAGAGGATGAGTCTCAAGTTCTTAGTGTTGTTAGAAGGGAATTAAAACCTATTTTTCTTGAATTTTCTCCCTTGATTGCATAAAACCTACTTTTGGAGAATCTCGGGACATGATGCTTCTAAGGGGGAGAGTTGTCATGACCTGGCCTTAACATCCTTGTGAGCATCAGCATCATGAGCATCCTTGCATTTAAAATCAAATAGTTAGGAACTAAATTCTGCATTCAAACTGCTCATTGTTGCATTGACAGAGAGTTCACCAGCACCACCAGACTATCCTCCACTCCATTAGCATGCGCTGACAAGTTCAGACTCTATCAGTCAGTAACCCAACACCACCAAAGAGTCCACCGTCATGACGGACTGTCTGACTATCCGATAGGATCGTCCCATGCAAAAATGTGAGGTGTCACTTTGTCCCACACATCACCACAGTTGTCCAATTCGTGGTGTCACCAAGGCAGAGCATTCACCAGCCCACTCACTCACTCTCACACTCCCACTCTCTCTCTAATTCATCTCTCTCTACTCTCTCCCACACTTGTTGGGGACCAATACTAGGATACCCGAGGAGGAGGAGCTAATGGTTATCAGCATTGATTCATCCGAACAGTCAAGAGCATGACTACAGCTCCAACCGACCCCAGGTGCACGGACTCCGCCTCGCTTGACCCCAAGGCCATGGGCTCCACCTCTCCCGACCCTAAGGTCACGGGCTCTGCCTCACCCGACCCTGAGGCCCCAGGCTCCGCCTCGCTCGACACCAAGGCTGTAGGCTCTGTCTCGCCCGACCCCTTGGGTGAGGGCTCCTGTACTGCCACCAACCACTCTAGGTCCAGGCATATGGGTCTGGGTCAAAACTCTGACACCAACGAAGAGACCGGCACACCCCAATGTAACCCGTGGCTATGACAGGCCATACCTGAGGATTCACATCAAGAACAGCGTCGGGCATGGCGGTGCTGTTCTGCCTAACCCTCGTATGAACGCTGATAGGCGCGTTAGGTCACCACAATGTCCGCCAGGATGGAATGGAGTGCCATGACCGGTAGATGACACCTGCGCATGGCGCTCCAGTGATGGACAGGGCCGCAACATGGAGCCATCCCTATTGACATCTACAGGGTCAGGGGGAGCCGCATGAAGGAGAAGAAGGACCCAGCGATCCTGGAAGCCTTCCTCTCTCTCTTGTTCTTCTCTTTTCTCTCCGCTGTGACCCATGCTTTTCCTTGGCCTATAAAAGGGAAAGCAGGGCGCCCCATGAAAGAGACCAATCAATCGAGATCCATACGAGATCATAACATGAGATAAACACACAAGAACATGACATGAACACATGGCTGAGTAGCGATCGAGATCTCAGCACCTGTTCACTCCTTTCACTAGAGACTTGGGATTCTTTCCCTCTCTCGCCTGTTTGTAACCCCTACTATAAACTTTCAGTGCTAGTAACATGAGCAGCAGCAATGAACTAGACGTATGGACTTTCTGCTTGAACCAGTATAAACCTTGTGTCCTCTAAGCACACCATCCGAGCTAGACGCGTTATACTAGAAATTTACTCATCGGTGGTAACTCAAAACACCAACAACACTCAAGCAAGGAAGAGAAGGAAAGGAGGAGAAAGGAGAAGGGATTGGAGCTTGGAGGCATCAAGAGATGGCCGTGGAGATCACCTAGAGGCCGTCGTCCATAAGAGGTAGGGGTTAGAATTGGGAGGAGCCCTCTCACCCTTGCCATAAGAAGCTAGGAGGAGGAGGCAAGAAGAAGAGGATTTCGAGTAACCAAGGAGGAGATCCAGCTGCTCCATCACCTTGGAGAGCTTGATATCTTGTTTTTGCAGCCCTTGGTAAGGATCTAACCAAGCTAAACCTAGGATTGCATCTTTTGGAGCCAAAACCTAGGAAATATCGATTTGTGGACTAGAGTTAGATTGCACCCAATGTAGCTAGATATGCTCCATAGAACTCTAGTAGCTTGCCCTGAAGATGGTTTACACACGCAAGCACCCTATGTGAAGATTTGGATTTCGAGTTGCTATGAAGTGTTCACTGTCAGTATTGACGGAGGGTCCGACATCATCGGTGGAGTGTCCGTCAGTACTGAATATCTCTCTATTCACCTACATAGAACACATCTGTAACCCACCAGAGCGTCTGATGAGTTATACACCCAAGACAGAGGAGTGTCTAGAGAACCTAGATCATAGTTTTGGGTACAGCGGAGCGTTCGTCGATATTCCGGAGTGTCCGCTGATATTTAATCTAGAAACCCAAGAGCAGCCAGTTCGTACCTGATGATCTGTCACTCACAGGGAGTATCCGATGGAGCCTGAACACTTAGCAGCCCACAGCACCCTACAGACCTGATCTGATGGATGGTCCGCCATAGTTGACTGAGCCTTCCGATAGGATCATATTTTACACAGAGAGGTTCCTGAGAGCATAGACTTCGTACCATAGGGTCCGACCCTAGTTCAGAGAGTCCGATGGTCCCAGAGAGCCAATTTCCCACTAAGTCCCAATAACGACCGGACCGTCCGACATCCACGCCGGACTATCCAATAGTTACCAATCAGCAGACCACTAGTGTATAACTACACACTCACTCTTGGGTCACTAAAGCCTAATCAACTAAGAACCCTCGCATAGCATGAGCATGTACTCTATGCAATTCACTCATCAAGCATCATGCATGTAAAGGTGACGCGATTCCTGAAGAACCCTTTGAGGAGAAGCCTCAGGAGGAAGAAGCCGTCGAGCCTAGCAATGACCTCCAAGGTAGGCCCCTATGCATCCCTATGCTTTACAAGTGCATAATGAACTATGGTTATCTATTGCATCGCTAAGTTACTATATGACTAGTGAAGCGGGAGGGATTCACCTATGCCAAGCCTTATCCATATATTGCCACATCAATCAACCATGAATGTTTAATAATCATGCTTAGTATGCTTAGATCTTTGAAGTCGAGCTAATAATGGGTTTCTCATTACTCACACGATGATAGCTTGATAATACACTAAGCAACACCTTGGGAAGGTATCAACACTTGTTCCACTTGGGTATGGTATGAACATGGGTCGACAAGGAGTATGGTCATGGCAAGAGGGGGATTCTTGGATGACATAGCTTGCTTACCGGTTAAGGACCGTGTATCCATGGTAGTGAGTATGAACATAAAATTGTACAGACCACTTGTCGCCAATGGGGGTGACAAGCTCAGTAGCTAATCGCGACCGTCTTATCCGTGAAACTAGCAAGGGGATGGCGTCGATCGGGAATGTCTAGGACATTGACTGGGCATCCAGTCGAACCATTCATCGAACATCTTGGCCAGGTTAGGGAAAGGTTGAAGCACCGAGATATCCCTTCTGTACCGACGGGTCTTATGGGCGATATCCCTTGTTTCGAGTGGGATTAACTTGTACCCCTCTGTGGAGTATAAAAGATTGAAAGCTATAAGTTCTACTTCTAGATACGGACTAGTGTTGGGATTGGAATTCAAGACTCATGGAAGATGGAGCTCCCTTTTGCTAATGCTTAACTTGATTACCTATGCTATGCTTAATTATGCTACATCATAGATCACCTTTACTTTCTGTATAAATGCTTTTATGCAAAGATACGCATTCCTTGCTACTACCCAAATGCATAATCCTTGTTTACTATATTGGGTAAGTCCTACGGAGTACACTCGAGTACTCACCCTATGTGATCTTAAGTGTTGCATGTACCGTATCTCATGTGCATGGATTCTTCTATGCTCTCGAACCCTCGTCGGATCAGGAGTGGTGAAGGATCTCGTGTCCCGTAGATACATGGATGTGGCACACCCATGTATCCATTATCATGAACTATGTTATGTTGAAAGACTTCCGCTAAACTTCGATGTAGACTGTGATGTGTGACCGTGTGATGAACTAAGTGTGCAAACCGAGACTTGTAAACTTTAATGCTTGAACTTGTAATGTGATCTATGCATTGTTGTGATGTATTCTCTCTCTCAAATTGATGCTGGATGAGGCGTAGCCCGAGTACATCTTATGGGGGTGTACCGGGATGACCTAGTAAGGGATGTGTCCAACTTAATAATCCCTAGCGGATTATCATGTTGGGTACTCACTTAAGATGGCATTGGTCCTGACAGCAACGCACTAGAATCACTCACTTGCAATGGATTCGCACTTCTTGCAAGCACAAGTGAGTTAGAAGCTTCTCAAACCAGGGAAACACATCCCCAAGGTGCTCAACCTCAGCCAATCTCGAGCTCCACCTCTATTTATAGCCCTCGAGCCAAATAGAGCAGTTGAAGCCAAGTAGCACATTTCTGCGTGGTCACCAGACAGCAACGTGCAGGCACCGGACAAGGGGTGGCGGTGCCCCAACGGTTGAATTGCAACGGATATTTCAAACTAGCCATTAGACATGTGGCCACTGGACATAGGGGGCGATGCACCGCCCTAGGGGTGATGGTGCCCCATGGCTAAGGCTGGACAAAAAACTTGAAGCTCGTTAGCTCGCTCGGCTCGGCTCGTTAAGGTAACGAGCCGAGCCGAGCCAAGATTTTAGCTCGTTTGCTATAACGAGCCAACTCGGGCCAGCTCGCAAGCCGCTCGCGAGCCAAACGAGCCACACTTTCAGGGAAAAAGCAGCAGAACTTGTATTAGTTTTTTGTATTACTATGTCTTGTACTTTACAATTGGTTGATGACCGGTTTAGACCCTATGAACTTGGGTTTATTATGACTTTATCGTTTTATTTTTAATAGATGTACATGGACGCATTATGTATGGTATGGAGTATACACCATGAATGTATGGTGTAATACTATAGTATATTATTATACTTATATATATGTTAGCACATATTAATTTTTTGTTCGATTTAAGGCTGTTGGATGTGTTACTTTTGTATTATTACTATTCTCAAGCTTTAGATAAATGAAAATATTATATTTTGTGTACCTTTTTATACCTGGCTCGCGAGCTTAAAGAGCCAGCTCGAGCTCTTAACGAGCCGAGCTGAGCTGGTTTTCTGGCTCATTAAGATAATGAGCCGAGCCAAGCTAGCTCGTTATCTTAACAAGCCAGAACGAGCCGAGCCAAGCTGACTCGTTATCCAGCCCTAACCGCGGCACCCAAAACGCGTTTTCGCTCCTCTTTGGAAAAATATGGCGGTGCCAGGCACTGGACAGTCTAGTGACCATTGCAGTGCTCCTTCAGCTCAAAAATAAAAACCACAACATCAATCTTGTAGAGCATTTCATTAGTTATCCGAAAAATCCTAGATCATCGAAATCGGAGTTCAGAGCTAAGAGTTATGCCCAAAATACGAAACGGGCGGTGCACATCGGAAAGGGCGGTGCCACCCCCCAGGCTAGGCTATGCGTTGGCTACGAGTTCGTGTGTGTTTTCCAACCCTCGGACAACCCAAACTTGCTCTTTTCTTCTCCTTTTCTAAACCAAAGTAGGGACCTTTCAATCGACCTAGGCGAAATCAACATAACCTTCTCTAACAATCTAGAGAAGGAACATTCGTCATCAACCTCAGCAACAACATCATAACTATTGATACTTCTTAATGACTAGTGGAGGAATTCCGCAAGCGCACAGAACTATTGTGTAGCACTTCGCTCAGTGAGTACCGAGTGTCGAATTTATATTTTTCCCAAAGGAATGCGGGAGGCTGATTTATATTTATTTGTTAGGATTGCTAAAGGAAAGCCTGATTGTATCCAAAGTGGTTAAACAATATTAAACTAAAGAGTAAACTAATAAACAAGCTAAACTAGAGGTAGGATAGCTAGGTGGGAGAGTGGGCAATTTGTCTTTCAGTAACAAAGGGTAAACAAATGACTAGGAGAAACGCGCTAGTACTTCGGGGCACACCCCGCCTACCAACTAGGAGAGTTAAATAGACAAGGTCTGCTATGTGCCCTATGATTTAATAACTAGACATAACATGGTTAAAGATGGCAACACGGCCCCGTTCCCTGATTCCCCACGGGGAATTTTTCTATTAGGTGATGGGGATGGGAGAAAATTGATCCCCACTAGGATTGATACAGCAGGAAACTTGTCCCTGTCAGGGATGGCGGGGTCGAGGATGGTTGTCTGCTCCCCGCCCCTGTTCCCCGCTTCCCCGCCCCGCTACGTAGGCATTTAGGCGCGGCTCATCTAGTAGACGAAGAAGGCCCATCTAAAGGCCCAATAGCCAGCCAAGAATATATATACAGCTATGTAAGTGTAACCCTAACCATCGCCCCCTCACTGCCTCTCCCCAGCCGCAACTCCTTGTATCCACAAGCACACCAGGCCGCTAGCGGCAACTCTCTCTACTAGCTCTGACTCTCAGATCCCGCACACCGGCACCGCCCACCGGCCACTGATCTTGCAGCTCATCCACATCCCTACGCGAACATGCCGCCGCAGGTGCGCTGTGCGCATGAGTTGCCGAGCCACATGCCCGCTCTTCCACACTCGGTGGTCCCTTCCTGCTCGCTGCTCACATATACAGGGAGTCAGAGTGTGGACGGAAGATGGACATGGTCACTGTTCAAGATGCTAATCGATATTAGTTACAGACTTTTAGCCTCTTTGTATTCTTCTTTCTTTTTGCCATGTATTTTCGTTGGATCTGAGAGGAGAACTAGCACTGTTTCACATGGGAAGCAGCGAAGTTTGTTTCTTTGCATCCTATGAGATTAAAAATTGGTTTGCTTTCGCCCTTTCTGCTCTAACAGAATACATTTTTGACACGGGGACGAGGATGGGAAGAAAAATCCCCCGCAAGCCTTTATGGGGACGGGACGGGGATGGGGCGCCAACCTCCGATGGGGAATTCCCCGTTTGCCCCGTTTGCCATCTTTAAACATGGTGGAATACAAATGATGGACGCATCCTATGGCAAGTCAAAACACTCTCGGACGATTCTATCTGAATCACCCACGGGCTCGGGGACTACACCTATTGGGTACACTCGCGTGCACCCTCTGGCAAGTCAAAACACCCTCCGGGTGATTCTATCCGAATCACCCGGGGGCTCGGAGGCTACATCCGATGGGTGCGCTCACGCGCACCCTCTGGCAAGTTAAATCACCCCCAGGCGATTCTATCCGAATCATCCGGGGGCTCGGAGACTACACCCATCAGGTGCGCTTGTCACCACTATATATCTAAAGGTCTAGTTGTATCCACAGGTAATTTATAGCCTAAGCACCTCATTTAATCTACATACTTACTACTTTGATCCGATCAGACGATGGAACCGGTACTAACGAAAGACTATTAAACAAAAGGTAACCTATGATACTAATGCCAAGTAACAAAAACTTTTGCTCACTAATGATGAACAATAATGAACAAGTACTTGAACTAAGCAAAGCAATAATACTAAATAAAGTATGAAAATAAAGTACTGAATAAAGTAAATGTTAAATGAAAGAATTACAAAGGAGCTATACCTGACTCCAAGAAGCTCCGCTCTTGCTATACTTTCACTACTAAACTACTACTCTAGAGCTACGCTAAGCTAAAGAGCTTGGAGAGCTTGGAAATGAATGGGGCAAGCAGCAGAAAGCGAAAAAGGGAAACAACAGAGGAGGGGGAGGGGGTAGAACCAGTGACTTTTACTCCGGTGATCACCGGCGATGAACTAGCGGGTCATCTTCGCTGTTTCGCGGGAGATTGGACTCGGGGTTTGACGCCGCATCGACTGATCGTGGTACTTTCTCGTTCCCCTGCTCTCGTGTTGAGATTTGCGGCCGCTGTGTCGAGAACATTCTAGAAGGTTGAGCATGGGGGTAGGTGGTTCGGTGGATCATCACGCCGACAGCGTATCCGGCCTTCGTGATCCCGATGAGATCCTGCTTGCGAGTTCTCTGCTAGGCTTGTTGCATCATCCATGAGGAATCGCAAGCTTACTCTAGCATTTACGCCATACTCGATTTCTCCATAGAGCTCTCAGAGGTTGTCGTCTAGGTACCCGAGTTTGGCGCGTGCTGAGGCACGCTCCAACAGTCGGAAAGAGTTAGAGCTCCAATCGAAGCTTCCTAACATGATTTCGAATCAGGATCAGTCTGAATGGTTAGAGGTGGATTTGGAAGATTGGTTGAGCTTGGATCGATTTCCGTCATTGAGTTCTAAACAGAAATCTCTAAAAGTAGCATTCGGGCTACCCAAGCATTCGCAATTGAGTGATTTTGATAGAGTTGAGCGCCTTCGTCATTGCAATCTACCCCCAGTTGCTGCGGTGGACTCGAATTCAATTGTAATTGGCAATTTGCCAATCCATTTCTCATGGAGCAGTAAACCAGATAGTGCACTAGTTGGTGGGGATGTGCATAAGTTAATAGAGCAAATTGTTCAGGGATTGCAGCCGCCATTGATGCACACAAAGGTGATTCCGCCGCCATTGTTGCACAACAATACTAGCTCTGAAGCTCGATTACCTATTGAGAGTTCTGGCATGGTGGGGATTGTGGGGAAGAAGATGAAACTAACAAAGGCAGAGAAAAGGAAAGTTGTGAGTGGGTCGGCCTAGTTAGGCCCATCTATTGATGACCTTTTCTCCCATTCTTACTCTCCTCCACCCAGCCGCACTGCTAAGTTGTTCTCCTCGTGATGGGTCTGGGTCGCCACCGCTAGGGTCTGGGATCCATCCATAGAGAGATTTTCGGTGAGTGTGAGCAACATCAGGAAATTTGGGGCTCAGGCGAAGTATCTTCGTCGTGTCCATCCAAGCATGATGGACGGGAAGTCATTCATTGAGGTCACCATGGAAAAGTGGTAGTTACAAAGTCATGAAGCTAGAGATGGAGATCGATACAGAGATACTAGAGATGGAGAGCGATTTAGGGACGGGCATGATGGCCGAGATGGATTTTAGGGAACAAGGCGAGAAGGTTGGGATTCTCAGGCTCATGATGGGTGCGGTCAACGATTTCCTTGAGATCAAGGCTACTGGGATCCAAAGCAGGGCCGTCAGCAGTTTAGAGGTTAGGATTAGTGGGAGGTCTAGAATCGCAAGAGGACGAGAGATCAATCTGAAGAGCGAGATGTGCGTTAGATGACTGAAGAAGATCTCCATCACAAGATTGGAGATTGGAGGAGGGGGTACAATGTCCAGCATAACTAGAGTTTGGGTGCAGGTCAGTCTTCAGGTCTTGCTATGAAATGTTACAATTTCAATGATTATGGCCACCATCACTCTACTTGCAAGAGACCACCGTTTTGCTATAGCTGCCGAGATATAGGTCATAAATCCAACCAATGCCCTCTGATGAAATCTAACAAGGATTTGCGACTCTGTGCTTATGGTATGCCTAGCCAGATTTTTTATGTTCTAGATCTCCCTGAGCCTAAGGCAGAAGACAAACCTAAAACAGAGGGATCAATTAGAGCTATTGTGTCGATTCTAGAAGGAAGGGATACTAAGTTTAGAGTTAAGACAAAATTGCAATATCTGATGGACTCCAATTGGGATTGGGATGTCAAGCGCATTTCGGGGAGTGAGTTTTTGGTGAACCTACCATCCAAAGTGCCTTTGAATTTGCTAATCAAGATGAAAAAATCAAGTTTATCACGTCTGACATTGTGGCTATGGTTGAGGAGTCAGACATGGATCCTAAGGTGTTTTAGGTTCTTCAGTCTATGTGGGTTAGAGCTATTGGCATCCCCAAATTTGCTAGAACTAAGTTTGCTGTTATGGAGCTTGCCTAGTTGGTTGGTGATCCGGAGGAGGGGCATTTACCGTCTTTGTAGTGGAAAGCGGTGTGGGTAAAGGTGTCTTGCCGTAATCCCAACAAGTGGGACGTCTGAAGTGTTTATCAACAAGAAGGGTAGGAAGATAACCTGGTATTTTTCAGACAAGCTCCCGAAACACCCACCATCCAAGCCAGATGATGATCTTGATGATGAAGAGGATGATGTTACTGATGAAGAAGACCCCGAATAACAGGAGAGCCATGGATGGCTGGAAATGGGTAAGCCTACACCTGGTGATATCATTCAGAAAAATGGGTCTGGTTCTTCTAGTCATCAAAGGCAAGTTGCTATGGGTAGTTCTGAGAGTACTGGTCCACTTGCTGAAGAATTAGAGATGGCTTCTCAGGGACCTAATGATAATACACATGATTATCAGAGGTTGATGGAAATATCTGACATTTTTCAAGATATGCACAACTTAGCTACTAGTCTAAATCTGTAGGGTGATCTGGAACCTGAAAATGATGTGCCGTCTGATGGGGTTCAGACATGTTTATTAGAAGGTTTAGTATCTGATGGGGTGCTAGCCTTCAATGATGAGGAAAAAGTAGCAGACACCGAAATGCCAAAGACAATGGACTCAATCTTAACTTATCTAGAGGAACCAATTGGGGTCTCGAAGTCCATGCCAGTCAAGAGCGCCCTGGTTAACTTCAATACCAGACACAGCTCGTGAATTCAAGAGAAAGAGGGAGCAATGCAAGATAAACCAAAGGCTAGGACAGCTGATGCAAAAGGTATTAAATTCATCCCCTCATCTTCTTGTTCTACTGATACCTGCCCCTTAGATTCTATGGCTAGAGTATGTGGTTTTTCGCTGGGGCAAGATGAGATTTCTAGAATTGCCAATATTTCTCTTATACAAGCTAAGGAAGATGCTTTCCTTGTTTTGTAAAAAACTAAACAAAAGATTGAGTCGAGTTCTGTTATCCAAAATGATACAATAATTAGAGTTCCTTTGGAGAATGAGAGTTATGTGGAATTGATCCCCCCGGTGTTATTGATGGGGGTGGTGCTGATACAGAGAATAATTTATCACCTAGAGATCAAGGATGAAGATTCTTTTTTGGAATATTAGAGGACTGGGAAATGCAGGGAGGAGAAAATTGCTTTTAGAATTAGTCAATAAACACTCTTTTGATTGCATTTGTCTACAGGAAACCATTCAGTCTTCTTTTAGACATAGGGAATTAGAGAGGTTCGCTGGTCAGAAGGATATGTCTTGGTCCTGGTTACCATGTTTTGGGCACTCAGGTGGTTTGCTCATGGGCGTGGATAAAGAGTTGGCTATAGTTACAGCTGAAGATGCGGGTAATTTTAACCAATGTTTCAATCTCACTATGAAGCAGATGGTTTTCAGTGGGTTCTGTTCAATATCTATGGCCCTACTCATGATGATAGAAAATTAGAGTTCTTGGAAGAGATACAATCTAAAGTCCAGTCGGTGGAACTCCCCATGATTCTAGGTGAAGATTTTAATTTGGTAAGAAAAATTGAGGAAAAATCTAACGGCAATGTGAATGTTCAGATGATGGAGGCGTTTAATGAAATGATCAATATTATAGCTCTCAGAGAATTACATAGGACTGGTAGTCGTTTTACTCGGATGAACAAACAAAATCCTCCGATTATGTGTGTCCTTGATAGAGTCTTGGTGTCAAATTCCTGCGAAGATAAATTCAACCTAACGTCGGTGGTGACTGCCCCGCGTCTTGGATCAGATCACAACCCTCTCATAGTGGACACATGAGGCAACTTGTCAGGCCAACATCACTACTTTAGATTTAGTGCCCATTGGCTCCAATAGGAGGGTTTCAGAGAATGGGTGAGAGATAAATGGCCTTCCAGGTTTAAACATGATCCTCTAGATCATTGGCATGTGATCTCAAGTAAATTGAGGAGAGCTATAAAAGGCTGGGGTCAGAATCTGGATAGCTAGAGAAGAAAACAAAAGCAAGAAACTATTAGAAGAATTGCCATCTTGGATGATTGGAGTGAGGAAAGAGAATTGTCTCATATGGAGTGGGAAGAAAGATATGCTTTAGATCATATCATTAACCAATTGCTATCAGAAGAGGAGTTACAATGGCAAAGAAGAGGTGGTGAGAAATGGTTGTTAGCTGGTGACTCAAATTCTAGTTATTTTCACAAATGTGCTAATGGCAGGAGAAGGAAGATGTGCCTCTTAATCGTAGCATCGTGGTTGCTCCCCAATGGCGGTTACTAAGATAGCACATGCCGAAATTTGGACAGTAAGGTGGTTCCAAGGTCGGTTGGAGGGCTCCAAGTCTATGACGGTGGACCCATGGATCCAAGGCCACTCCATCTTGACCCTTGGTGCAAACCGACTTAAGATCAACGCTGGAGAAGGCTTGGAGGACCTCTCACATGGATCAGTGACATGGCAGGGGCATGTGGGCTGTTGGGCGGCACCGGCCGATGTGGCATGTGGGCCCCTGGCCCCCCTGCCATGTCCACTTGCCTCCTTTGTCCATATTTTGCGCCATTTTGGCTAAAATTCCTGCATACAAATAATTTTTCATGTACAAGTGGAACTAGGTGAATTATAAATAAAATTTAACACATGCGATGATGATTTACATCACTTTATCATGCTTTTGGGTGAAATGTTGATGGTCAAAACAGGTGTTAGTGACCGTCAATAATAACCTTCTCCAACATTCTGGAGAAGGTACAACCTTCATCACGGTGACATCAACATAACCTTCTCCAACAGTCTAGAGAAGGAACCTTCGTCATCGACCTCGGCGACTTCAACATCAACGTACCTTCTCCAATATTTTAGAGAAGGTACCTTCTTTATTGACTCCGGCGACGTAACGTACCTTCTCCAACATTCCGAAGAAGGTACCTTCGACATCGACCTCGATGACTTCAACATCAACTACCTTCTCCAACATT
Source organism: Miscanthus lutarioriparius (assembly GCA_904845875.1). Classification (NCBI taxonomy): domain Eukaryota; kingdom Viridiplantae; phylum Streptophyta; class Magnoliopsida; order Poales; family Poaceae; genus Miscanthus; species Miscanthus lutarioriparius. Next base: position 137,580,569 of record CAJGYO010000007.1, on the reverse strand, counting down.
CTAGAGAAGGTACCTTCGCCATCGACCTCGACAACTTCAACACCAATGTACATTTTCCAACATTCTGGAGAAGGTACCTTCACCATCGACTCCCGATGACATCAACGTACCTTCGCCAACACTTCGGCAAGGGGCTCGCCATCAACCTCGGTGGCATCAACCGCACCCTCGCCAACATTTTGGCAAGGGGTTCACCACCGACCTCGGCGGCGCCAACATTTTGACAAGGGGTTCGTTATCGACATCTTATGACACCAATTTTGGCATACCCAAAATGTGTGAAAACATTTATACCATATTAAATAAAATGGTATAGATGATCAAGTTTCATATGAATATGATATAGGCAAATAAGGAATAATATAACATCGCTAAAGAGGAAAAGAAGATGGAGCAAAAAGAAAAAGGAGACACACATGTACATATATGCATGAGCGTGTTCACGCCTTGACAAATAAACAAAAGCACGGCAATCACATGTCCCATAAATACACCCGGCCGTAAATACATACACGCATATACATACACATGGGTTAATCAAAACATGGCCATGCAAGTATGTGTGTGGTACATACACAGCAAGCGTATAGCACGTACGTGCACGCCGGAGGAAATAAGCTATTTCCTGTTCTCCTTAATCACTTCAGTTAAAGAATAAACAAATGGTCCAAATGCCAGTTGCCAGACGAGGAGGCAGCTCCTGAGCGCGCTTTACATATTCAAATAGAGTCAAGGGTCGGTCAGGTCTCCTATTCGCTGCCGCGAGACCGGGTCATATGCAACTTCCACGTCCGCACGATCAGCGCGCTCAACAATTCAAACAAAGGAGCCCGCGCCGCATAATCAAATGAAAAAGAGCGCCAAATTGCTGAGGAACGGTTGCTCGCTCTGCTCTATAAATAGCAGGCCACAGCGATCGTTCAAGACCCCCTGGCTCCCCGATTATAGTGCCGCCAGGCTGCCGCTCCATAGCCCCTGAAACAAACTGCCGCCAGGCTGCCGCAGCACCGCTCCAAGCGCCGCTCAACCACACTGAAGGCCACCAAAGCATCGCCATCAGGCTGCTGGTGAATCGTGAGAGCCCCTGCAAGCCTTGCCGGCAAAAGCTGCTGCTTCGTCGAGTTCGAGAAGAAGGTGAGAGGCCGCATGGCGCTTCTCTAATTCATATCCCACTCTGTTGCTGATCTTCGGCTACTGCATCGACAAACTTCACCGGCAACTTGTCATGCCCCGGTATACGGCTGGCCTATGTCATTGTAGATGAGCAGTGCATGTAGGTCTTACCCCGGTTAAAGGTAAAAGGGTCCGTCGAGGCCAGCGCTTTGCACCTGAGTTTCATCTCTGGTGACGGTTGGCCAGCAGCGCCATGACCCCACCTTGCGTATGGGTTTTATGCCCCGGTGAAGATGAAAGGTCGGTCAACAATGCCACGACTGCGCTTTGCGCATGGGCGATATGCCCCGGTGAAGGTGTAAAAAGGTAGCAAATATGCCTCGGTGAAATGTGGGTTTGGATGCGTTTTGGCTCCATCTCATGGTTGAAAATTGGGTCGAATGCGCTTTGGCTCCACCCCGATTATGTTCATGGTGAAAATTGGGTTGGACATGATCTTGGCTTCAACCCGGTTAAAAGTTCATAGTACTGTCGACACAGAATTTTCGTCTCCGTACCTAGAACACACGCAGCAAGCCGCAAGGGTCCGCTCGATGGAACAGATTCGCCTAACTTCAGCGCAAGGGTGGTCGATCATACGCAATCCTCCCGAGACGTGCTAGCCAATTTGACCCTGCAATTGATAAGGAGAGAAAATTTATCAGTAATTAAGGGTGAAACGTGCCGGTATTGCCAGATAGTTCCGAATGTGCGACTCTAAGAGCCAATATGAGAGGAGATCGACTAAATAGTCGATTCCAGCATATTCATAAGAATAAATCGATTAAAACTCATGGGGTTGTGTAAGAAGAATCGGTTATCATTCAGGATAAATATAATTCGAGCAAAAATTAATCAATGGCAATAAGATATCAATGATGATCGGTTTAAACTGAGCCAATGATTACAAGCAACTGAACCCCTCTTTATATAAAGAAACAATTCAGCACCACTTAACCATTTAATAAAGATAAATTTAATGAACATGTTAGATCTTATCTATCGCCACGACCAGTGGGGCATGAGGCAGAATCATGTAGGCCGTAGAAACAACAATAGACTCGACGACCCTAACTCATTACTAATATCAGTGGAGTATAAGGCAGAATCATGCAGGCCATAATACAATAACAAGATCATAGGGCTAACATATCTTTCAACTTATCTCTACTTCAACGGTCTCGTAATGTGAACTGTTCGTGAAAGCACTCGATATCGGCTAAACAGCCGATTCAGACATAGCGCATGGTTAAGGTCATGCCTTCTCAGGAACAGATCTATCAACCAACGATCCCCACTTCATGGTGCTAACAGTGGGGTGAGAGGCAGAATCCCACAGGCCGTGATAACGGGCCATGAAACGGTTCTCGCTAACCAATAAATCTACTCAAGATCGAACATGCCTTAACCGCACGCTATGCATGATTAAAATTGATATAAAACAGCCGATAAAACATAACTCATCGTTTAAGGTGTAGATTAAATCAATTTTAAATTAGCAAACGATGGGTTAAACAAGATATAAGACCGATCTAGATCAATCTCAATTGGACAGAGTGATATTACTGTAATTAGATAAACAATGAAAGCAACAAGCAATATCGGTAACTTAATGAATCTACCAAAGACTGTCATTCTAAGGTAGAGCCGATAACTTGACCTTGATCTAATTCAAGAAGTGGGGTGTGAGGCAGAATCACACAGGCCATACTTGAATTAGACAAGAGTCGATTACTAGCCTATACCAGAGTCGCAGTGGGGATCGACCGGATCGATGCAGCCATACGAACAGAGGTATAAACCATGACGGTACTTACAGACAAGCAGTGGAGGTCGATCGGATTGATGCAGCCGTACTCGCTGAAGAACTTGCCGAGATCTACTCTACTCCTACTCCTAAGGGGTGGCCGGAGCCGAAAAAAGTAAATTAACTTGTATTTGATTGGTTGATAATTTTTTACAATAGCCGGGGTTTGGTATTTATACCTGGAGTCTAAAACGAACCTTACTCGAGTACGACTCAATACAATCTTTGGCATAATGAAAACATTCCTAATTTAAGATAACTTGGACTCTAATCTTTCTCTTTTTGTAGAGTCCAGCATGTCTCATCCCAGCACCGATCATAGCCTCTGTTGTTATCTGCTGGCGCTATCTAAAGAAAGTCGATCCGAATGCTGCATCTGAATCAGCTGGTTTCGATCTGCACGCAATTGATCCCTCGTTGACATGATCTTGGGAGCGCTCAAGCTTCCGAGATCCTTCTTCCAAATTCTGGTGTAAACACATACCCCCCAATTTAGGGATAAAAGTAATTTTATTCCGAAATTGTCATGTCTGCATCCCTGATTGGTCCACAGACACGGGTAGAGAACCTTGACCTGGGGCCCACTGTTTATCGCTGCTTGCGTCCATTCATGAGCCCATGCCTCAAAACTTCTTACAAGAGCATCACTGTTTCATGGGCACTTGGATTCATCTTCCTGGGCTAGCTATAAAATGCCCATTTGACTCTGGCGAGAGCAACTCAATAATTTAGCCATGCCTTGTTTCCATCTACTTTCTCGAGTGCCTCTAGCTCCGCCAGACCCTCCATGGTCTGCCCTTTTGTTATGAAGATCTTTGAGCAGCTAGAAGAAATCTTGTGCATAAGGTGATTGTGTTACTTATCCTAGCGCCTTGTTGAGCAAGAAGACCAGTCATTGTGGTTAAAAGAATTCTTGTGATACCACCTGAGTCTTCTCTTCATGCTCGCAAAGCTGTTCTTAGTGTTTGCGAGGGCTAGAATGTGTAATCACCTTCCCCATGTTACTCCTCCAAACACCCACCGGAAAAGCCTCAGGCTTATTTCCCATAATTCCTCAATTTATTGAGAAATCCGTTGAGCATATGTTACGCGGGGAACAAGATTCTTTCTCTCGGATATAACTTTATTGATGGGCCGATGCGACTTGGTTCACAATGAGTTTTGGCCTTATGGAAATTCGGACTCCCTTCAATCCAAAGAAGTTCTGGTGAGTTAATCTCTGGTCAATGTATTCACCCCCACATTATTTTGTAATCTGGAGAAGTAATAAATTTGAGTCCGTTATCTCTTCGTTATCTGTCCCCTGAATTCCCGGAGTGCTGATCCATTTCTGTTTCCGATTCCAATTTCACATCTCCATTGAAACCTATCTTTTCGCTCTCCCGGGATATATATATACAGGCTATATATGGCTGTGAGTCGAAAAACAACCCTCTTCGTCTTAAACCTTCTTCGTCTTTAGCATATTTCCTGCCTTTCCGTGGGTTCGAGGTTATGGAGAACAACAAGAGGTCTGTTGAAGAAGCCCTCAACAGATCTACATCATCACGTCAATGCCCTCGTCTTCAAGAGGACGCATCTTGGGGCGCTCCCATTGCTCCGGATCGAAGGGCGAGCGCCGCCCAACCCTCGGGGTCTTCTTTGGCATCAATCTGCCACCAGCTTCCTCGTCATTCGAGGCGATAGATCACTAACAATGATCTGCTGGCCTCCATTGATCGGACCGACCAGCATCTAGCCAACTGCCTTTCCCTAGCGGAATCGGCTCTGGCCATGATTGAAGACCGATCACCCCCCGAGATCAGCCTTATGAGAGAATGGTTGGCCAGGGCTAAAGCTAGAATCATGGGTGAGATGTCTGCCATTATTTCTCCGTTCTTTTTCCTTGATTTTGTCCTCAAGACTTCTGATCACTCTTTCCTTGAATGTTTTTGATTTAACCGCTCAGTTGGAGAGTCTTCGATCAGCCGCGGATCATGCAGCGGGATTCGTCAATGCCAGGGGCATCGTTCTGGTGGTTCGCTTGCATGACATCCCGAATCATGTTAGGGAGGTTGCCCTTCATGGAGTTCGCCATGGAGCCACCATGGCATTGGCCGCTGCACAAGTCCGTTCGGGTCATAATCTTTGGCTTCTTCCCCATGGTTTTCTAGAAGCAATGTACCCTGGGGAGCACGAGGGCTTGGTTGAGGATTTTATGAGCACCGCCAACTCTGTAGCTTTCAATACCCTGGCCGATGATATAGTAGGCAAAGTATTTTCCAGCCCGTAGCTTGTAATAGGTGGCGTTTAGCAAACAACTTTATTGCCTTGAGTGATTTCCCTCTGTTTCGTGTTTCATTTTGTACGCATCATTCTATTAGCATAATCGATACACATCATACCGGCTTTCACCCCTTTGGGTTTACCCTCTCACTAGCAACGATATCCTTCCGGTATCGGCTATTAAAATTGACGGCCGAGCAAATCGGTTGTTAAGTGTCAATCCAAATGCTAGTGTAATATTCATTTAAATATTTCTCATTTGATTGCTCTGCCAAATTTCCTTTCCCTTCTCAGTATCTTCAGAATACAAGTATTACCAGGCGCATAACATCTGATCCGATAAGGTCCTTCCTAGTTGGGTGACTTTTCGCTGAATTTGCTGCCCCCTAACTCGATCGGCGATTTCATTTTCCAGACTAAGTTTCCCTCAGAAAATTGCTTAACTTTGACCCTCAAACCTTAGTCTATCGGCTTCAAAGTTTTTGAGAGCATGCAACCGAAAGCAACTCAAATCTTCTAAGTTGTTCATTACAAAATTCTCGTAGTCTTCGGTTGGTAAATCGTTTGGCTCCTCCGTTCTTGGCTCCCGAAAGTAGTCCATGCCAGGTCATTTCCAGAATCCTACTGCCATTGATTGTCACAAGTCCAGTTTGGCTAAGACACCTGATGTCACCCAACAAGAGAAGCAGGAACTGCTGGTTAAGGTTAGAACAGGTTGAGCTATCTGAATCAGCCTCGAGATCATCAGCTTGTGTAGAATCGATCGTATTCCCTGTTGTTCAATTGCATTTTTGTTTCGGCCAAAGAGCTGATTCGATACAGCCGATCCCAGACTCCTGATCTTAATTAAATTAAGTCTGGAAACATGCCTTTTATTAAGAGAGCCCCTCGATCTTCTATCCTCAGTCATTTGGTGTCGTATTCTCTTCGACATTGGTGAAGCGGCGCTTCGCCTCCTATTAATTGTGGTTGCCTTTTACGCATCCCGAGGCGTCCGTCCCTTCGCTTCATGTCTTCAAATACCAGCCGGTGTCTTTTGCCTCGAACACATCTCCATCCACAACTGTTCCTTTGCTCTTCTCCACCTACCGAAACCCTGTAGCGGTCTTTCCTTATCCCTTTCACAGATCCAACCATTCTTCATGGCCGGCGAAGATAACCGAGGCAAGCGCGCGGCGGAGGAAATCCCAGAAGAGAACATGCCGATGAATCAGCATCTCCGGCGTATGAGGTGAGATCGACATTTCTTGTTTATGATGATGAACAGTTCTGATTCACCTATAGGTTTGTTGTGAATGACAGTTTCTGTCCCCTTCCCAGGGCCGGTGGGCCTTTTGACGCTGCATCTTCTGTGTCGGCCTCGTCGTCAGATTCTTCTGATTCCTACAACGGCGACGACGCCCACCGCTATCTTCATGAGTGGACGATGTCTCAAAACTGTTACTCTGAGGCGACTTGGGAGAACGGCCAACTGGAGATTCGCCTCGGGGTTTCCCAAGCCACGCTTCACGCGGCTGAGGAGGAGACCAACGCTGGCCGAATCCGACGCCATGGTGGCGGGTAAGATGAATCCCATGAAGGCTTTTGTTTTGACTTCCATTATCTTCATCTTGACCGTCTTCTTATTCTCGTGATTGTCAGCCTTGATAGCACAGTTGGAATCTCTCCAACTGGCGGCGAATGCGGCCGTAGACGCTGTCAATGCTCAGGGTTCCTCCATCGACGCTCGTCTCCAAGACGTCCTGATCCACGTTCGAGAGATCGCCCTCCATGGCATTCGTCATGGTGCGGCGGTGGCGCTAACCGCGGCACAAGTCCAAACGGGGTACGAGCTCCACGCCATGGAAACAGGTTTCCCAATGGGCGACGGCCCTGAGGAGCACGAGGACTTGCATGAAGAATTCACTATTGCTGCGAAGGCTATAGTAGACATCACATCCGCTCAGGATGCAAGATCTTTGATTAGTCTGTACTTAGGGTAATCGGATGAACAAAGACTCCTGTTCTTTCATGAATGTGCCTTAGTGCAATGCTCCTGTGTATGACTATGAATGTTTTCTTGCTTTTTTCTTTTTCACTCTATAGGCGATACATATCGTATCGGCTATTACTGTCTTTGAAGATGTCTACTTTTTGAACTAGAGGCGATACCCTCCTGGTATCGGCTATTAGAGCCGAGAATGAATCAGCTACCAAGCGTTGATCAGATGCTAAGATAACGTCTCGCAGAACTTTCAATATAAAAGGTCAGACGAGTAATCAACCCAGGTCAAGCGTCCTACTAAGCGAAACAGAACTTCTCTTAAGAAATCCATTAACTCTGAATCGCATTTACACTTTAACTCAGCCTTCACATACGTCGGCCTAAACCCATCTCCATGACTTAATACTCATTTTCCTTTGATCCAACGGCCGACGTGAAGCTATGACTTTTCTACTAAAACAAACTCTCAGAACCGATCGCTTGCATCGGCTGTTGGCTTTCATTGCTGATTTTAATGAAGCCTCCTTCCCATGTCTTGCCAGAGAAACATTCGAAATCTCCTAGTTCCCAAAAGACTGGATCGGCTGTTGCAATGCTCATGGATTCATCAGCGTGAACCAATTCGACATCATCTCCATGCCATTGAATCAAACACTGATGCATGGTCGATGGTATGCAGCAGTTTGCATAGTTCCAATCACGACCAAGGAGCAAACTATACGACCCTTTTCCATCAATGACAAAGAATGTGGTGAGCAGAGTCTTACTCCTGATTGTTAGCTCAACGTTTATTGCCCCCCGGGTCTTGGATGTATTTCCTCCGAAGTCTCTAAGCATCATGTTGGTTTCAAGCAAATCTCCTGGTCCCTTGCCAAGTTTACGAAAAGTAGTGTAAGGCATAAGATTGACGAAAGCACCCCCATCTACCAACATTTTGCTCACCGGCTTTCCATCAATAAGACCTTTCATATATAATGCTTTCAAGTGCCGATGCTTGACTGGTCTGTCAAATATTTCTTCCTACACGACCGTCAACTTGGCTACTATCTCTTCATACTCCGATTCATCGAAATCCAAATAAACTTCTTGATTTGACGGAGCTCTGAACTCTGATGGCAACAGAAAAACCATTTTGATATTAGCCGATGGTTGCTTTCTATCGGCTATTTGCTTGGCACGCCATACTTGAGGTTTACCGGATACTTGAGCCTGTTCCAACTCTTTATTCCTTAGGCGTTGCACCCTTCTCTTCTGGCTTTTTGTCAATCCTCCGGGGCACCATTGGCCTTCCTGCCAGACATACTCCCCTTGGTTGCTTTCTTCTTCATGATCAGTCCAGTCTTGGTCAACAACTCTTTTTCCCAGCCAATCATGAATGCTTTTATTTTTTAAGCACCGATCCATATTATTATGATGATATGCATCCTGGGCATGGATAGACCGGCGGTTGATCTGAGATTACCTAAACTCCCAATATTGATTGCTGCATTCTGGACAGTCATGTCTGGTAGGCAACTTCAAACCTTCATTCCAGCAGTATCTGAAGAAAGGACAATTCCAGTGCGATTCGGCTTGCCTCCTTTCATGCCTCTCTTCTTCTAGTTGACGCTGGTATTCTTGATCCTCTAACTATCGCTGATAATCCTTTTCCTTTTGTCGCTGCCACTTATTCAACAAAATTCAAGATGTAACTCGCGGCTTTATCGCCCCATCCTTTGACGCTTCCCCCTGTTCATATCGGCTCTTTTGCTGATCACGACGTTTTCTAATCTCTCTGTATTCATCGGCCGATATTTGCATCTTGGGATCAACTGTTCCAGCTTCTCTTGATTTGGCCGATGTTAGAACCTTAGTTTTTCCTTTGAATAGCCCGACATCAACCATATTTTGATCTCCTGGGAAAGGATTATCATCAACTTTCATCTTCCGAGGCGTATCAAACTTGAGCCTTCCTTGCTGAATAGCTCTCTGTATGTGCTACCGAAAAATTCTATATTCATTGGTGGAATGAGAAGTAGCATTATGAAACTTACAGAACTTCTTATTCTTTAATTGTTCAGGGGACAACATAACATGATTGTCCCGTAATTTGATCGGGCCCTTCTTAAGTAAGAAGTCAAAGAGCTTGTCCGATTTTGTGACATCAAAGTCATAGCTCTCCTCGACTTCTCTTCCCCAAGGATTTGGCACCATCACTGTCTTCTTGCCCCAATTCCATTCAGCTGCAGCAACCTCTTCTTCTTCATCCACATAGCCATCATCGACTGAGTATGGATCATAAGCTTCGGCTACGGTGGCACTCTTCTAGAATCGGGTATCTCTGCGTATACCCTGGAATTGGCTATTGAGCACTGCTACTCGTTGAGCCAACTGACCCAAGTTATCAAACTCTTGCCCTAGCAACTTTTCTTTCCATATTGGTAGCATTCCCTGGACGGCTAAAGCAGCTAACTGATCATCTGCCAAGCTCAATGAGAAGCACAAGTTCCTAGTCTCTCGAAATCTCTGAAGAAACTCAGTGCCCGATTCGTTAGTCCTCTGTCTCATGGTTATCAAATCGGTTATCTTCTTTTCCCCAGTCCCAGTGTAGAAATATGTATGAAACTTTTTCTCTAAGTCAGCCCAATTGGTAATGGAGTTGACTCGTAGTGACGAAAACCAAGTGAAGGGTGGCCCTGACAGGGATAAGGAGAAGAAACGAACTCGATGGGCATCCTCAACTGAAGCTTTGCCCAATTGTGTAAGATACCGACTGACATGCTCTATCGTGCTTGTACTGTCTTGACCAGTGAACTTGGCAAACTCTAGGAGTCTGTAATTTGTAGGAAGAGCGACCAAATCATACCACTCTGGATATGGGCGTTTGTACCAAAAGGTTAGCCCTTTTGGCTTCAGACTGAACTGATTCCTCATCATCTCGGTCACCTTCAGCAGCAACTCGTCAGCTTGCGGATTTGGATTTCTCGGTACTTGCTGACCCATCTGTGGATTGAAATCCCGCGTGCCCTAATATCCTAGATTTGGCATCATGTGGAGAGTGTTATAATCTGTGCCATAGTGATACCCTTGTGGAATCTCAATCTGCTGGTTCTTCTGTTGGCTTGCTGCTTGAAGTCTCTGATTGTAGATATAAGGATCTATATCTCTATGGATCCTTTGAATCGATGGTGCTATTTTTTGAGCCAACGACGGTATGTGACCTGATGTGTCGAAATTGATCATCTGGTTCTGACTCTACCCCGCCGGCTGTTGCACATGCTGTATTGACGGTCCAGGATTGTACTGTATCTGATTCGTAGTAGTACCTGGAGTTTGTTTAGATGAACCTTGAAGTGCCTAGACGTCACCATTACCAGCTGGTGCTGCTTCTTGATGGCTGGTGCCAACTTGATTAGTCCCTTGGGTCAACGGATCTGGAATGTTGTAACAAGTCGATCCAACCTGACTAACTGGAATTCCATGAATCGCCTCTTTCATGGCGTTATGAAATGCGTCAACAAAAGCTTCATTGCGGCTTGATAGGGCATCACGAACAGATTTGTCTATGGCTTCCGCAAAGAAACGCCTGTCTTTAGCTTCAACTATATCTGTCTGTCCGTGTAGTAGAACTCTTGATAGTGGAAATTTCTGAATAATTGTGATGTCACGTGTTTTGGTGTAGGACAACAAACACTTCTTCTGAAATTCTTCTGTAGCTTTGTTGATGGTATCCTTATCTTCATCAGGTAGGTCCTCATAATGTACCATAAGGATGTTGTCGTTGTTGTGAACTGCCAAAACGGTTATGGGGTCCCACCGGGTGTGCCAGAAACGTGTGTCGACACAGAATTTTCATCTCCATGCCGAGGACACACGCAGCAAGCCGGAAGGGTCCGCTCGATGGAGCAGATCCGCCTAACTTCAGCGCAAGGGTGGTCGATCCTGCTCAATCCTCCCGAGACGTGCCAGCCAATTTGACCCTGCAATTGACAAGGAGAGAAAGCTTATCAGTAATTAAGGGCGAAACGTGTCGGTGTTGCCAGACAGTCCCAAATGTGTGGCTCTAAGAGCCGATATGAGAGGAGATCACCTAAATAGTCGATTCCAGCATATTCATAAGAATAAATCGATTAAAGCTCATGGGGTTGTGTAAGAAGAATCGGTTATCATCCAGGATAAATATAATTCGAGCAAAAAGTAATCAATGGCAATAAGATATCAATGATGATCGGTTTAAACTGAGCCAATGATTACAAGCAACCGAACCCCTCTTTATATAAAGAAATAATTCAGCACCACTTAACCATTTAATAAAGATAAATCTAATGAACATGTTAGATCTTATCTATCGCCATGACCAGTAGGGCATGAGGCAGAATCATGCAGGCCGTAGAAACAACAATAGACTCGACGACCCTAACACATTACTAATATCAATGGGGCATGAGGCAGAATCATGCAGGTCGTAATACAATAACAAGATCATGGGGCTAACATATCTTTCAACTTATCTCTACTTCAACAGTCTCGTAATGTGAACTGTTCGTGAAAGCACTCGATATCAGTTAAACAGCCGATTCAGGCATAGCGCACAGTTAAGGTCATGCCTTCTCAGGAACAGATCTATCAACCAACGATCCCCACTCCATGGTGCTAACAGTGGGGTGAGAGGCAGAATCCCACAGGCCGTGATAACGGGCCATGAAACGGTTCTCGCTAACCAATAGATCTACTCAAGATCAAACATGTCTTAACCGCACGCTATGCACGATTAAGATTGATATAAAACAGCCGATAAAACATAACTCATCGTTTAAGGTGTAGATTAAATTAGTTTTAAATTAGCAAATGATAGGTTAAATAAGATATAAGGCCGATCCAGATCAATCTCAATCGGGCAGAGTGATATTACTGTAATTAGATAAACAATGAAAGCAACAAGCAATATCGGTAACTTAATGAATGTACCAAAGACTGCCATTCTAAGGTAGAGCCGATAACTTGACCATGATCTAATTTAAGCAGTGGGGTGTGAGGCAGAATCACACAGGCCATACTTGAATTAGACAAGAGTCGATAACTAGCTTATACCAGAGTCGCAGTGGAGGTCGACCGGATCGATGCAGCCATACGAACAGAGGTATAAACCATGATGGTACTTACAGACAAGCAGTGGAGGTCGACCGGATCGATGCAGCCGTACTCGCTGAAGAACTCTCCGAGATCTACTCTACTCCTACTCCTAAGGGGTGGCCGGAGCCGAAAAAAGTAAATTGACTTGTATTTGATTGGTTGATAATTTTTTACAATAGCCGGGGTTTGGTATTTATACCTGGAGTCTAAAACGAACCTTACTCGAGTACGACTCAATACAATCTTTAGCATAATGAAAACATTCTTAATTTAAGATAACTTGGACTCTAATCTTTCTATTTTTGTAGAGTCCAGCATGTCTCGTCCTAGCACCGATCATAGCCTCTGTCGTTATCTGCTGGCACTATCTGAAGAAAGTCGATCCTAGTGCTGCATCCAAATCAGTTGGTTTCGATCTGTACGCAATTGATCCCTCGCTGACATGATCTTGGGAGCGCTCGAGCTTCTGAGATCCTTCTTCTAAATTCTGGTGTAAACAAGTACAAAATTGGTGGAGGCGCTTTGGCTCCACCCGGTTCATGGTAAATTTGATATGGGCACGAATCGGCTCCATATCTAAACAAATCTACATATGTTTTGGCCATGGCCACGCCGGCCCATTTTTATCATGCATCAAAGAAAATAAAGAACCCGTGTGCTACTGCCACGAAGAAAGATCATGCATGGGTTTCTATCAAATCAAAGAAACATTCATATGTGCAAATGAAATTATATCAAAAACAAGACATTGACAACGTACTGCATATTCAGTCCGTCAGCTAGGCATGCATATCATGTAATGTGCCATTAGTTCTGGCCAGCATCCGCTGTTTACACAAACCTTGCATGCCGCACATTCATCAAGGATCATGTGTCCACATAATCAAGTCATAAATAAACAAAAGAAAAGGTTGTGCATGTTATGCTTCGTTAGCTAGCACCTCCCTTGCACAAACCCAAAACTTGTCTTGCATGCCTCGCTTTGCATTTATAGCGACATAATCAAATTAAAGTACAAGCGCCGAACAAACCAAGATGCTAAGTTAGGGTTGCATCAAAACTGTCACATCTGCCGCACCATGCAAATAGAAGCAAAGGCTAGCGTAAAGATTGCATGCATCTTGCATCTTAATTACATTGCATTCACCCAAAACAGGTGGATTTAAATAAATAAGAAACTGAAGAAAATTAGTTTCTTCGTGCCAAATACCATGTCATGACCGCTAGTGCTAATTAGGGCCTGTTTGTTTCCAAATAAGTCACCTATTTATAAGTTAAAAAGTTAAAAAATGACTTATTTTGTCAAACACCACCAACATATAAGTCACCTCTGCTTATAAGTTTTAAGTTGGTTCACCCCTGCTTAAAACTTATAAGTCACCCTTTTTCGCGTGGGGCCCACACCTTTAATGAGCTTATAAGTCATCTACAACCAAACAGGCATGACTTATAAGTCACTGGTTTTCAGTCACCCGACTTAATAAGTCATCTGACTTATGGAAACCAAACAGGCCCTTAACCTACCGCGGCACCTTGGCAAAATAAAATAACCAAACGTTACAAACACATGAACTTAGCCCAAACTAAATAGGCTTTGTCATGTTCATCATAATTTCCGCACATGTCATCTATGCCCGGCATAGGCTCTCCAGGCCAGGTGCCGAGCATCATGAGTAAATTAAATGTTGCATCTTAGCTGATTGCACCCATAAAGGTAATGTTTAGCTAAGTCATTAAAATATATCAAATTAATAGCATCGTGCCATACTATGAGTATGCATGCTAACCTTGATAAAATAAATTAATTGCACGCACCTCGGCTGAGTCGAAGATGCAAACATTTCTTTCTAGGCCATGGCAAAATAAATACTTTGGCTTAGCTCAAATGAAAGATTGCACTATATGCTGAATACATCCATGAACGGGCATCTCAAACATGCTAAATCATGATCTTAAATGATCCAAAAAGACTATCAAATTTAGTCTCCAAAGTAAATTACGTGCATACATACATGATATTATGCACCAAAGAAATGTCCGACATACAAACAAATCATTTCCTCCTGGTCGTATATGTGTATGTGGCATGATCAAGATGACCCATGCTGAGTTAGCTAAATTTAGCGCCGTATCATGATCTGAACAAATAATAAGATATTCACAAATGCTTTGCATAGATTAAATACATGCATATCATGGGTCGCTAGAAAGCTAAGCAAACTAGCGACCAATCGTATAAGGAGTATATGTTAGTTCCTCAACAAATGAAATTGTCATGCTTAAAAGAAATGACAATCGTCAAGTTCAAGTGTATGCCAAGCATACAAATTCATCCATCTGCAGCTACAAGACTGAAGACTTTGTTTTCTTTTGTAGTTTGTAATAGGAAGCCGTATGATGTAATCTTATTTTTCATGTACTCATGTTGAAACTCTTAATCAGGGGTGTTCTCTATAGAGATGTAATTAACATAATTTTTATGCAAATATAAGAATTATGGAAGTATGAACTTGCAATACCTGTTCTTTTTCTTTTGTCCTAATTAAATTTAACCAAAACCAAATTTGTCTCTGCTGACGCGGAGGCGGGTCATAACTGCCCGTTTCCCCGCAATCAACCTCGGCGACATCAACTGCACCCTCGCCAACACTTCGACAAGGGGCTCTCCATCGACCCTGGCAGTGCCAACACTTCGGCAAGGGGCTCGCTATCGACCTCGGTGACATCGACCCCTTCACCACACTTTGGCAAGGGGCTCACCATCGACCTCGGCGCCATCAACCGCACCCTTGCCAACACTTCGGCAAGGGGACTCGCCACCCGACCTCGACGGTACCAACACTTTGGCAAGGGGATCGCCATCGACCTCGGTGATATTGACCTCACCCTCACCAACACTTCATCAGTGCCTCGACCTCACATTTGGGTTGAAGATCCGCACCCGCCTTCGACACCATCTACATCACCATCGCCTCACTTGTCTGCTTTGATGTCACCTTCGGCTCTGCTAGGCTACCTTCGAACCAAGGGCCCACCATTATCATCAACATCAACTACTTTCAACGATGACTTCAACTTCGCCCTGCCGTCACCCTCGGCTAAAGTGAAGAACCTCCCCCAAAGTTCATCGTCAACACCGTCGACAACTAGGCATGAAGCCCCCTCTTGCTCATAAGCATCAGCCAAGAGGGGCCAAGGGGGTGCATTGGGGGACCAATTCAACCCAGAGGACATGTCTTGACCGCTGCTCATGAGCTAGAGGAGGCAAGCCCCACTGGCTATGACAACTACTCCATCCATGTCCACCTCGACAAATGCATCATCATTGACCTTCAGTGGCAACTCCCGCGTCTATCTACGTTCGACAACCGCGACCGCTAGAACGACTGCTTGCGCTACTATGACTACTTCGGCTACAGAGAGCCACTCCCGGCAAGGTGGAGACCCTGACGGTAGCTGAGTCAAACAAGAGCTAATAAGTCATCGACCTCCGCAATCGACGAGTCATCATCGACATGTCATGGCCTTCGACCCTCGCCGCCGAAGCACTTGCTGCTCCGAGGATACCCATCGAAGCCCAGGATTGACTAGGGAATTGTACTCTTGGGCCTTTTTCCTGTTATTGTAGCGACTAGGCTTTGTTGTACCACCAAAACCTAGTGGCTAAGGGGCTACTGCTGGGGGTAGGGGCGGCTGTGCCAACCCCCCTCCATGTAAAAAGGCATAGTGGCTAGTAGATCTGAGGAGCTTAATGTAAATTTGTGAACTATAAGGGGTGGGAAGGAAGATGCATCATCCCACCTCCCATATAAATAGAACCCAAGGACAAGGGGGAAGGCACTCTCTTCCCATTCTATTCTCCTTTGTAGGACAAGCACCCCACCTTTCGTTTCACCCCAGTGAAGGTACCTTTGTCCGTCTGAATGAAGGGCTACAAGAGTGTCAACTAGGATCCAATCACAACCACCATTAAGCATAGCAAACATAGAATAGATAAATAGATTAAACAACTGTTAAGCATGGCAAACATAGAATGGATAATAAACAACATGGCAATGAAGGGCTACAACCCAACATATAGTAAATGGGTGTCGAGTGTCAACTAGGATCCAATCACAACCACCATTAAACATAGCAAACATAGAATAGGTAAATAGATTAAACAACCGTTAAACATGACAAACATAGAATGGATAATAAACCGTATGGCAAACACAGTATGGATAAATAGATAAAACAACCATTGAGCATGGCAAAAACAGTATGGTAAAACAGATAAAACAACCATTAAGCTATGGATAAACAGATAAAACATTTGAGCATGGCAAGTATCGTGCCACACATGCAGTCCTTGTGGTGGGTTACGGTACTGATTTCCTTGGGAGGAAGTATTTAAAATAAAAAACAGCTGGGGGTAAACATGGGGTGACAAAGGCTTTGCCTATCTAAGGTGTGGGGTAGTGACTCCAGGGGTGTTGGTGGCATTACCCAGTATTCAGCCTTTCTATCCCCTTATCTATGATATGGACTAGAGTAACGAAGCTTATATACCTACTGCCTTACAGCCTAGAATATTTATTTAGTTTCAACAGTGTCCACTTATTTTGCCGCCCAGAAGTATGTGGCATGAATTGTAAGTTATTTTGTTGCCATGCAATTTCTGGCATGAAACTGTTGAAAAGTCTGAATGTGATGTTCCTTATGATGACATCTATTTTGCAGCCCAGTATGTTGCATAAATTGTAAGTTATTTTGTTGCCATGTAATGTCTGGCATGAAATTGTTGCAAAGTCTGAATGTTTTATGTGTTGTTCCTTGTGATGAGTCAGTGGTAGTCAGTGGTGGCTTCGTTCTCCTCTGATCATGCGTGCGTGAAAGCTCCAGAGTATCCTCGTTCGTCTTCTTTCAGTCAACAATCCGGTTTGGTTGGCCATCCATCGTCAGTTTGAGACAATCATTCGTTTGGAATCACTTGTTTGGACTAATCACTTCTTTTAAATTGTTTTGTCAGTTTGAGAAGAGCAAGAGTAGTCCAGACACTTTCTGGAGCCATCATTGGCTTGCCCGTGCCATTGTGCGTAGACAAGCATGCCGCGTAGTAGCAGGCACAGTCGACACCTAACCACCACGCGCGCGTGTAGTAAACGGACGGACGGAAGGAGGAGCACCGTCTGTCATTTGTGCCGTCGTTAAGAGGAGACCTTGCTTTGAGATTCCAAAGTACAGGTGGCAACCGGTGGCGGCTAGGTTGAAAGAGACTGCTTGGAATGCATGGCTACGAAGCCGGTCAGCCGGTGGTTGTGGTCTCGTTCCATTGATGCGGCTGTGCGCCAACCCAGTGTGAGCTCGGCTGCTCGGGGCCCTGGCCCCTGTGGCTGCGGCATGGCGCGTGCCAAACCTCAGTAGCCGCCGGGCTTTAATTTTCCGAAACGGCAGTATCGTCCACCGCGGCGCGCAGAAATCACATAGCTAGCAATCAGGAACGCTACCAAATCCCAGGCACAAGCAGAGAGAACATCGCAAAAGTGCAACAAACAATGTTTTCTGATGGTCCGATTAATCGCGTTTAATCATCCTTATCGGTACTTAGCACTTGATTAGGCCCTTCGATTCAATCAGAGCGATCAAAAACCTGATCGTTCGATTAATCATCGATTACTCACGATTAATCGTCCGATTAGGTCTCTTTGCCGATCAGCACTAAATAGGCAGATGGGTTACTTCAGTTTACTGGGCTATATTTATTTGGGCCAGGCCCATTAGAGTTTCTCTTATATACCTCACCCCGACTCTTTTTCTCCTCAATCCTCGGTACTCCTCACTCCCGCTGTGTGTGTAGCTGAGCTCCATCTCTTCCCTGCTGCGTGCATCTCACTCCCTCCTCCCTCCCTTCCAGTTCCAATCCAAGCAGCCCATCCGTGGATCTTCCCTGCTGCTTGCTACTTCCTCCTCCCTTCTGCTATAAGGTCGCCTATTCTCTTCCCCACCTGCAGGCTACAGGTCCAGGGAGCACGAAGATGAGCTCCTCCTCTGAAGGTGAGTCATTAAATCGGCTTTGTTCTATCATTTCTGTCATCTCCTTTCCTCTGCACTATGCTCAAATCTTGATGCTTTGTTTATTTGGCTCTTTGCTGAACTTGCGTAGATGAAAATCGAAGGCGGCAGCTTGCAGTGGAAGTCATCATGCCTGGGCCTAATCCTGAAGGAGGTGTTGGTGCAAGCTCATCAGTTGCATCAGGTGGTGCTGGTTCAACATCCTCACCGCTCCAGATGTTTCAGCCCTTGTAGAAAAGGCTATAGCAAAGACTACCTCCAGAACTTGCTCAGCAGGCTAAAGATCCTAAGAGGAAGGCTCAATCTCAAGACCCAGGATGGAAGTATGGGTGGTGGCCAGATCCTATGAAGAAGGAATTTATTCAGTGTATTTTTCTGTAAGAAGGTAGTGCTTGCGAGAATCGATCGGTTCAAGATGCACCTTGCTTTGGAGGTTATGGGGATGCAAAGAAGTGCCCAAAACCACCTCCAATAGTCCAAATGAGAGATGATTTGTTTACTTGAAGAAGAATACAAGGACTACAATTGTGGCACTTCACGGAGATGGTGAACACGAACAAGAAGTAAATGAAGAGGATGAAGTTACTAAAGTTGAACCAGCGAAAGTACCAAGTTTTGGGACAAGACTCAAGCGAGCACAATCAGAAGCAAAGAAGAAAATAGCTCAAGCTGCCATTACTTCCTTTGTGGTTGCGGGTCATACTAAAGCAGCAACTCAAAAGAACACCAACACCAAGTCAGTTAGTGCCATGCTTCGTAGGACACCAGAAGAAGTAGTTGCAGAAAGGCATAAATCCAAGACTTCTCAGCCCACTATAGAGCAGTGCACAAAGAAAGATAAAGAGGCTAAACAAATTGTTGATGATCATGTTGCTGATTTCTTCTATGAAAATGATATACTGTCGACGAAATATGGTCGGCAGTCTACCTAGGGGTATGCCCAAGGTAGTAGATTATCGGCAGACAGGTGCGCAAGTCCCAAACAAGACGGCAATGACGCAAGATGCATACCACGAGGTTTTATCCAGGTTCGGCCGCCAAGAAGGCGTAATACCTACGTCCTGCGTCTGATTTGTATTGCTGTATGTCAATGAGAGATGATTTTTAGAGGGGTCCCCTGCCCGCCTTATATAGTCCGGGGGGCAGGGTTACGATCTGAAACTAATCCTAGTCGATTACAATTGCCATATGTGGCGGATAAGGATTCCTATTCTAATCGACCAGGATCCTCGCTTGTCGCCAAATCCGTCTTGATTCCTTGTGCGGGACTCCGATCAGGAGTTAATCGGGCAAGACGTCATCTTTCGGGTGGATGAACCTATCGATCCAGCCAACCCAAGCTTAGCCATAAGGGGTATAGGGGTTAATACCCCCACAGCTAGTCCCCGAGCATCATGTATTATCTCATGACACGCCATTTAACCTTCTCCGACAAGCAAGGCTTGAATTCTTGACGCCTCCGACCACCGTCATCACCGGAGAAGTAGGTTGTCCAAGAATGTATGGTGCTCTTAAGAAAAAAGAAAAGATTTCTGTCTCGAGAAGTGTGCCCACTTGTATTTACGAAAAGAAATGTAAGTGGTCTTGAAGCATAGCATCCTTAAACATCGGAAGCGTGGGGTTTGAAAAATAAACACATTCACCGCAAGGTGAAGTGTGCCCACTAGTCCCCGAGCTTGCTTGGAAGGCAAAAAATATGAGCCTTGTAGCAAGGTCTAAAAGAAAAGTCTCTTAACCGTATGTGAGTACAAATCACATGTAGCCAAAGAGAACCATTATTCAAGCGAAGGGTCGGGGCAAGTCCCGAGCATACTAATAATCCTCATAACCATTCAAAACACAAGGGTCAATTTAATCAAACACATTCACCGCAAGGTGAAGTGTGCCCACTTAGTCCCCGAGCACAGTAGTAGGTGGCCTTGGCACGTGGTGCCGTGGTCTAAAAAAGAAATTCAACGAGGTTGAGAATCCAATTGCCGTCAGAGTGCGATACAAGATGCACCGGTGGGTGCATCGTACCGATGTAGTCCCCGAGCTTGCTGGAAAGCAAAGTATGAGCCTTGTAGCAAGGTCTAAAAGAAAAGTCTCTTAACTGTATGTGAGTACAAATCACATGTAGCCAAGGAGAACCATTATTCAAGCAGTGGTCGGTGCGGTCCCGAAAGCACGGCCGTGGTCGGAGCGATCCCCGAGCACAAAAAGTGGTCTGGCAAGCGATATCAAGCACAATGAGTGGTCTGCATGCAGTCCCGAGCACATTAGTGGTCTGGGCAGTATCCAAGCACAGTAGTGGTCAAAACAAATCCACGATCACTTGCGCTGCTTGTACTATTATTTTGTGTACTTTTCTCTATTCTCTGCCAAGACCAGTCTGACACGTCTGGTCAAAAAAAGTCAATAGGTACAGTACGTCATTCTTCTTCTTTTTTTTTTTTTGCAAGCGATCGGTTGACACCGTATTGAGGTGTGTTAGTGTGGGCCTCCTTACACCGTCAACGAGGAGGCGCGACACCGTTAATAAAGGAAGGAGCGCGTTTATTGGCGCAGATTTCGAGGTTGTGTGAACAACCATCTGCGGCAGCGCACACTGACGACCCAATATTCTCGAGCGGAGCCAAACGACGGTGCTCGTTGTTTTATATAATGCGATCTGTAAGCTACTCATACCGTTCCCCATTGTCATCCGCCGCCGCAACCTTCTTCTTCCTCCCCGCCAACCCTATTGCCCCAAAAATCATCACCAATCCCCTCTGTCTCCTGCATCCACCCACTTAGTAAGCGCGAACTAATGGCGAAGAGAGACGCCTAGAAGAAAAGCAGGGTCATGGCGAAGGAATGGTGGAAATCGCGGAGCAACGAGCAGACCATCGAGGACCTCGTCGCCATGGGAGTGCTCCACAACAAGGCACTTATGGGATGGCGTGCACCGGTAGGGAGAAAGCTTCCCGATCCACAACCAGTGAGATTGTGGTCTTTGAAGATTTCTTCAAACGGGGTTTTGGGATTCCAGTGCACCCTTTCCTTGAGTGGTCTCTGCTTGTACTACGAGATTGGGATTTGCAATCTGCATCCCAACTCGATTCTTCTTGTCTCCACCTTCATCCATCTCTGCGAGGCTTATGGTGGCTTCCATTGTTTCGACCTCTTTCGCCACCTATTACATCTTCGGAAGAAAGGGAGCGGTGGCTCAAGATCGCCGGTGGCGTTTACAAACTCTCTGCGTGACGGCATGAAGGCTCAATACCTGCCTTTGCCCTAGAACACCTCCTTGGGCGAGGTGGTACAAGAAATGGTTCTACATCCGTGAAGAGCCGAACACCATCACTCTGCAATGATGTGGGGTGATTCCGAGAAGAAAAGCAAAGCGGTCTGGAGAAGCCCGAGAACTTGGAGCAGATCGCCGAACTGCTCGGGATGATCCCGTGGGGAAGGCTTGATGGCCCGAGCGTTGTCGGCAACTTCATCAGCCGAAGAATCCAGCCCTGCCAGAAAAGGATTCACCCCGGCTTCGAGTACCAAGGAGGCGCCGATCCGACGAGGACCGGGGAAGGAGCCACTCGACAAGGTGTGGAAATCAAGGCTAGGATTGGAGAGCTGTTTCAACTTTGGCGATCCCAATTATGTTGCCTTTGAACGCCATCAAACACGCCTTCAAGCTGGCTCGCCCCCCCCCAAAGGTAAATGACGCCTTTTAACTCAGAGTCATGTTGCATCAAGAAAATAAGCATCTTTTACTTCATTTTGTGTCTCATTGTAATGGTCGTGGACCGGGCAGGAGTGTTTGTGTCGCCTCCCCGGTGTAGAATGGCCACAAGCTCTTGGGCCAAATACCTTGAACCAGCGCCCGGACCGACGATGTTACGGCTGGCGGCGGTACTCGAGACCGTAGAGGGCGCCGACGACGAGCCAGCCGGCAAGCGTCCGGCTTGCCGACAACGACGTCAAGCCATCTTCCCCTGTCCGGACGACGAAGCGAGGAGGATGCGGACATCTTCCGCTCGTCCCTCAAAGAGGAGAAAGCAGTGGGACCGTCGGGAGTAGGGTGGCTCCTCTGTGCAAAGAATGGTCACAAGACCGACCACATCGCAACACGAGCACGACGAAGGAACATGCCGCATCATACTCCGACGCCGTCATGGAGGTTGAACAAGCCCGATGGACACCGCCGCCAAGCAAGCGGGCGGCGGAGGAGATGTTCGCCGCCACATCCTTTCGCAAGTCAAAACTGTAAGTATCTATACTTTTGATGTAAGCTTTGCGTTTTGCATTGATGCTATTATCTTCTGAATTTGTCTCTCGAATGTATTAGATCGGCGTCCACCGAAGCCCCCGACCAACTAGGCTGGAGTGCGGAACGTCCTTACCAACAATGGCGGGACAAATGCTCAACAACCCAACCGTGGAGGAGCCCATGGCGAGGACTCCTTTGGGCCTCGATGAGCGGACAACCGGCCGCCATCCCCCGAAAGCGTAATACAAGTGCTCCAAGCACGAACCCCGATGAGGCGGATACCACGGCGCCCGTGGAGTCGGATCTAGCCGAGGGCAACAACGAAGTTGCCCGGAACATGGTTGCCGACGCGACGACTGTGGGAAAGCCTGGTGATCGTGGAGTCTGCGAATCCCGGACCAGTGCCGCCTCCCGAACAGGAGGCTGAAGAGGATGAAGTGGAAGAAGTCTGGGCCGTCCCAAGATAGGCGACAACATGTATATGTGTCGCGCTCGAAACGACGAATGGGTCATGCACGAGGAAATCCCAGTGGGTCAAGAGACCATAAGAGTCGAACGGGCAGCCAAGCGTCTGGTGACCAAGTCCGTATATTTGGCTTTAGTCGTTGACCTTGTTGTGTAGTCGAACTGTCTGACGTAACTTGTCTATGTGCAGGACTTGATGAAAACTGCAAGATACCGAAAAAGGTGCTTCGACCAGATAGAAGGAATCATGATGACCAATAAGGAGCTGACGACTGAAGTGGATCACCTACGACGCCAACTTGAAGCCGCCGACCAGGAGAGAAAAGACCAAGAAGCACAGAAACAAAGCCTGGTCGGTCAGCTTGAAAACAAAGAGCAGGAGAAAACGGGTAAGCGTTCACCGTATCATAGCAAGTGCGGGACTTGTGTTATTTTGTTCTTGACAGTAATAGCTGTAATGCAGGTTTAGAAGCTGAAGTGACCCGCCTCCGGGGAGAAACGATCGTCGCTTGCGTAATGTGGTCACCGAAGGAGGACAACGAGAAGCCGCGCACGCCGCCGAACTCTCAAGACCACACTAACGTAATGAAGGACAACCCGAAAGGTAAGCACTCCAGACCACCTTTCTCATTCAATTGCCCACATTGCCTTGTCGTGTCATCACGTTTGATGTCTTGTACTGTTTTCAGTTTTGAAAGTCAACGCCAAGAGGCACCTTGAGGCCGTGATCAAGGAGCGTGACGACTGGAAAGCGCAATGCCTTAAGGCCACCGAGGAGCGGGACATGTGGAGCAAACGGTGCCAAGAAATGGCAACTGGCATTGTGCCCGTCCTCGACCTTATCGACCCGGCGCTCACAGAGGAAGAGCTAAGGACGCCTCAGCCCGGACTGGTCGAGAGATGCAAACAAGCATGGGGATGGTTCCAAGACTTCGTGAAGGAGGCGGGTGAGTACACGGGTGCCCATGTGCTAAGCATGGTGCGTGCTCACTACCCCCTGATCAACCTCAAACGCTTGGAGGCTGGGTACCAAGGAGATAGACCCGCACAAGGTCGAAGAGCTTCGGACGGCCCACCGGACTTGTCGTCAAAGATAATTGGCGATATTAACTCGTCTGGAGGTGGGACATCACCGTGCGGGGTATGCCATCGACAAGCCAAATTGGAAATGCCATCACCGCAAGCCAAACAACGAAACTCATGGTCTCGACCAGCCCAGCACCCGTGGCCATCCTTCACTTGACCAGCCCTAGAGTCCCCGAGACTCGAGTAGGGTATCGTCGAGGCGTGAGCGATAAATGCCATGCGCCCGACCAGCCAATGTAATGGGCTTAGAGTCAGAGAAGGAGGACATAGTTGTGTTATTGTAAACTTGAGCCTTTTCGGGCAAGCTTGTAATAACGTGAATCAGATATCATTATAAGCTTGTTTGTTTTATACAAAACGCACTTTAAGCTTGAAATTTTTTGTTGGTGTAACTAAGTGGGAACGTGTTAACGTTCTGTTTAGTTGTACCGTTTTGCTCGACACGTCACCCTGAAAAGTTTGTGCGGCCCTAGTCCGGCATGTGGTGGAGTATGAGGTACTATGACTGTGGCACACGTGGGACGCCTTGATAAGTCAAACCAGGGGGACTCCGCCGATCACCCGCAGCGTGAGAGAACGGATCCGCGTAACGTGTTGGGAGGAACCGAAGAAAAGGCCTGCTCCGAAAACCGTAGAAAGAGTGGTGGTCGGCTTGTACTGGCTTAAGTTAGAATGATTATAAAATTTGGAGTGACACATGAGTGGTCGGAGAAATCATAGTTGCTTTAGTAAAGTAAATCGAAAATACAAGTAGAGTACATATCTCAGTGGTTAAGCATAGAAGCGTCTAAGCTTGTCGATGTGCCATGAGTTCGGTACATCCGTGCCGTCTAGATGAGCTAACCTGTAAGATGTTGGGCGTGTGACTTCCTTGATCATGAAGGGTCCCTCCCATGGGGTTACGAGTTTGTGGACACCAGCCTGGTTCGTCTTCCACTTCAGGACTAAGTCCCCGACCACAAAGAAACGCTCTTTAACGTTCTTGTTGTAGTACCTGCGCAAAACAGCAAGGTATTTGGCCGTTCATACGCAAGAATCAAGCCTTTTCTCTTCTGCGCTGTTGACTTCTAGCTCCCGTACTTCGTCGACCTTGCCTTCGTCGAAGTTCTCTACCCGTGCTGATCTGAAAGCTATATCTGGTGGGAGGACGCCTCAGTAGCCGTAAACCATAAAGTATGGTGAGACGCCAGTTATTCGATGAAATTTGAGTTCGGAAGCCCAGGACAACGGTAGTAACTCCTTGAGCCATCTTCCGGGAGCTTTATCGTTTTCTCTGTACATCCTCTTCTTCAATCGTCCAAGATCATGCCATTTGCCCGCTCGACTTCTCCATTAGCTCTAGGATGCGCCACCGAGGGCGTATTTTACAACTATGCTCCTTTCATCGCAGAAGTCCCAAAAAGCGTTCGGTGAACCGAAAATACCCGGATCGATAATGATCTTTGTTGAGCACGCCAAAAGCGGTGGATGACCTGGTCGAGGAATGTGACACTTTCTCGAGGATGCCTGTACCCGCAGGCATGTATTCTATCCACTTAGAAAACTTATCAATTAGTACGAAGACGCATGTAAATTTCCGGTGAGCTGGTTTGAAAGGCCGATCATGTCCGGTCCCAACATGCGAAGGGCCAAGAGGTTTGGAATCATCTGGATCTCATGTGCTGGTACATGGATTCTCTTGGAGAAGAACCCTACAACCTTCACAATGGCGGACTAGCTTTTTCTGCGTCGATTATTGCGGCGGCCAATAAAACCCGGCCGGAAAGCCTTACCGACCCGGTGTTCTTGAGGCGGCGTGGTTGCCGCGCAGGAGCGAGTGGATTTGGTCTAGGAGATGCTTGCCTTCCTCCCGGGTTATACACTTCATCAAGATTTCCTCCTTAGCGTTTTTTATGCCATAACTTGCCATCGACGAGCGAATCATCGCTTACTACGACGCATCGAGCGTTCATTTTCGTTCGATCGATATAACCGCTACCGTCTGTTAAGTACTTGATAAAGGTGTTCTCGATCCGGCTCATGAGTGGTGAGCGGCTCTCGGTTGTGCTCGGCGCGGAACCGTAGCCACTAATTGCTGGTCCGAAACTTTGTCCGGTTGTTGAATCTTTGTCTTCAATGGAAGGCGTGAGCGGTGTCTTGGACGAAATCGCCATGTGGGATTTTGGCTCGGATGATCCTAACTTTGACAACGCATCCATTTGCACGGTTCTTGTCTCTCGGACCACGTGTATGTACTCGATGCCATAGAAAGCGCCTTCCAGCTTTCTTATCGATTTGCAATATCGTCCATCTTTTCAATGGTCGTGTCCAGATCCTTGTTGAGTTGGTTGATGACCGAGCCGAATCTCCGTGAGACATAGAGACGTTTAACTCCAAGCTCAACCGCAATCGTAGACCATGCGAGCATGCTTCATACTCGGCGGCATTATTAGATCTTTGGGAAATAAATCCACGAGGGCGTCTGAGCTGCTCCTTGGATGGTGATACAAAAAGAACTCCTGCTCCCGCACCATTAATGTTGAGAGAACCGTCAAAGTACATCGTCCAATATTCGTCGGATCTCGGAGAGGCAGGCGTGCTTAAGTCTGTCCACTCGACGATGAAATCGACGAGTGCCTGAGACTTTATTGTAGTACGACTTGCAAATTCCAAGGAAAAGGGCATAGCTCCATTGCCCATTTGACGATCGCGCCTGTCGCATCCTTATTGCGAATGATGTCCCCCAAAGGATACTCGGTCATGACCACCACACGATATCCGTCGAAGTAATGTCTCAACTTTCGGGATGTTATCAGTATGGCGTAGAGCAGTTTCTGAATCTGTGGGTACCTGGTCTTGGATTCGTTGAGTACCTCACTGATGAAATAAATTGGCATTTGTACCTTGTAAGGCGTGGCCCTGACTCGTCGCGCTCGACCACCATTGTAGTGGAAACCACCCGATCGGTTGCCGCCGCAATGTAAAGTAGGAGAGTTTCGTCTTCTCTGGGAGCAGTAAGTATCGGAGGTGACGTGAGGTATTGTTTCACCAAGTAAAAGGCAAGATCTTCCCTCCGACCACTCAAACTTCTCGGACGATTTGAGCGGTTTGAAGAACGGTAGTCCTTTTTCTCCTAATCTTGATATGAAACGGCTTAGAGCGGACATGCGATCGGTGAGCTTCGGACATCCTTCACCTTTTTGGGGGCTTCATGTCTAAGACAGCTTTTGACTTTCTCCGGTTAGGCGTATGCCGTCAGAATCCCAGCAGCGTTGCCGAGCAATA